>CM076672.1:22240386-22525386 GCA_038501925.1 Xenopus petersii | reverse complement strand
CGGTACCTGGAGAGAGAAGCAGGACAGCTGCAACAGCAGGCTCAGTAGTGACACGTCTTTATCGCATCTCACACGAAGTCGCTGCTAATCGCCATTCTTCCTGGTCCAACGAGAGCCTACAGCAGAGTTACACTACGAGCAGGAAGGGCAAACTCTCCCCAACAAGCAACGCTGGGTGTAGCGCTCTAGCCCCGCCCACCGGCTGGAATGGGCGGTTCCCGGAGCTAGAGCCCCACCTCTACTGTGCGGTTACCTGTTCAACCTATTGCACTTGTTGCCTCTTACTGTATCCGCACACTCAACTCATTACTCTCAGTCACACTGTACTGCACTTTATCCTCTTCTATCCTACACTTTCTGTATTGCTGTGCTGCTTACTCCATCCTCACTCTAGTGCCCATTTTATATGCACCTAATCCTCACCTTATGTACTACTGGCTGTATACTCACTTCTCTTACTGTATCCTTACTCTTCTACTTACTGTATCCTCACTCTTATCTACTACTACTTACTGTATCTTTACTCTTCTCTACTACTTACTGTATCCTCACTCATATCTACTACTACTTACTGTAGCTTTACTCTTCTCTACTACTTACTGTATCCTCACTCTTATCTACTACTACTTACTGTAGCTTTACTCTTATCTACTACTTACTGTATCCTCACTCTTATCTACTACTACTTACTGTATCTTTACTCTTATCTACTACTTACTGTATCCTTCCTCACTCTTATCTACTACTACTTACTGTAGCTTTACTCTTCTCTACTACTTACTGTATCCTCACTCTTATCTACTACTACTTACTGTATCTTTACTCTTATCTACTACTTACTGTATCCTCACTCTTATCTACTACTACTTACTGTAGCTTTACTCTTCTCTACTACTTACTGTATCCTCACTCTTATCTACTACTACTTACTGTATCTTTACTCTTATCTACTACTTACTGTATCCTCACTCTTATCTACTACTACTTACTGTAGCTTTACTCTTCTCTACTACTTACTGTATCCTCACTCTTATCTACTACTACTTACTGTATCTTTACTCTTATCTACTACTTACTGTATCCTCACTCTTATCTACTACTACTTACTGTAGCTTTACTCTTCTCTACTACTTACTGTATCCTCACTCTTATCTACTACTACTTACTGTATCTTTACTCTTCTCTACTACTTACTGTATCCTCACTCTTCTCTACTACTTACTGTATCCTAAGCCTTCAACTTACAGTATCCTCACTCTTCTCTACTACTACTTACTGTATCCTCACTCTTCTCTACTACTTATTGTATCCTGAGTCTTCTACTTACTGTATCCTCACTCTTCTCTACTTACTGTGTCCTTTACTTTCTGTTCTACCCTGAACTGCTTACTGTGTCCTTAATCTTCTGTTCTACATACTGCATACTTTCCCTTTTGTACTACTTTATGTATACTCACCCTTCAGTATGATTTACTATATCCCTAATCTTATGTACTACTTACTGTATCCTCACTCTTCTGAACTACTTACTGCAGGCATGTCCAAAGTCAGGTCCCGTGTTCAAATTTACACTGGCCCTCAGCCTCCATCATGAAATGAATAATAATGTGGCTCACCAGCTCAGGAATCGTGTAGCCGTAGCAGTAATATTTGGGCACATTAGTGAAATGATCTGCCACTTGGTCTATACTGCTGCCTGTGTGCTGTAGGTGTTAGTAATAGACACTGACATGTAGTGACGCTCCACTCTCACATACTTCTTTAGGGCTGAATGGTTCAAAGAATGTCAGGCTGAATGGTTGGACCCCACACATTTTCACCTCAGCAAATCTGGCCTTCGTTGCAAAAAGTATGGACACCCCTGACTTACTGTGTCCTTAATCTTATGTTCCACTCCCTGCATCCTCTCCCTTTTGTACTACTTTATGTATACTCACCCTTCAATACTATTTACTATATCCCTACTCTTATGTACTACTTACTGTATCCTCACCCTTCTCTATTACTTACTGTATCCTCACCCTTATATACTACTTATTGTGTCCTCTCCTCTATGTACTACTTACTGTATCATCTACCTTTTGTGCTAATTACCGTATACCCACCCTTCTGTACTACTTATTCTAGCCATACTCATCTGTACTACATATTGTATATATCCTCTCCCTTCTGTACAACTTACTGTATCCTGCCCCTCAGCTTATCCTTAGTTTCTCATGCGACTCTCTTCTCTTCTATTTCCTTCTGCAAACTGTTGTTCTTTTTCTGGCATTTGGTTTCAACTCTTCCTTCCCCTAAAGTCTTTATTTGGTCTGTATCTGCAATATGGGCCCCTCCTTAAATATAAAAGTTCTATTTATTTACTGAGCGTGTTTCTGTATATCTTCCCCTTTCTGCAAGTGAAGTAATTTCTGTGCATTCTGAGCTGCAGGGAAATTTAGACAAAAATTCATTTTATATGCAACTTGTTTGCAGTGTTACTATGATGTTTAATAAATATAAAAGGTCTTATTTTATTGATTTTCTTTTCTATTATTTTTATTTTTAAACATTTTTTGGGGGGCAGGCCTGTTAAGCAGAATTGTGATGTCCCGCCTGTTTTTTAGTAAATCTTGTGCATTTGCATTAGCTAAGTAAGTACTTTAGTACAGTGTTAGTGAGGCACGTGGCAGTTGTTTTGCAGAGTTTGCAAAATAAAAATAGAACTGGTTCACTAATTTTATTTATAGGAACAGTAACACCAAAAAATGAAGGTGTATTAAAGTAATTAAAATATAATTAGAACTTTTGCTGTGTGTTGGTAACACTGGTGTGTTTGCTTCAGGAACTCTACTATATTTTAGATAAATAAGCTGCTGTGTAGCCATACAAGCTGAAAGGGGGGAAAGGCATAGGTTACATAACACATAACAGATACATTTTACAATAGGATACTGTTTATTCTACAGAGCTTATCTATTATCTGCTGTGTAAGCCTGTACCTTCTCTACTGCTACTATAGGTACCATCTCTCCATATTATACCTGCTATCCAGGGCCACTATCAGGGGGGACAAGTGTCCCGGGCCCGGGCAATGAAGGGGGGCCCGGCAGTGCTGCAGTTTTGAAAAGAGCTGGGCCCCCTTTGAGAGCACCGAAGCCTGCGGCCATCCCGAACAGCCGAAATGTGGAAGTGCTGAGAACAGCCGAAGCACCCGAAGCCACGAAAACAGCCGAAGCCAAAGTCCTGAAGCGGCGAAAAGACCCAAAGTCACGAAAGGCGGCGAAGTTGAAGTCCTGAAGCCACGATTCAATTCTACTGAACACCAATTTGTGTGTTTTTTTTTTTTAATCCCCTGGCCACCAATGTATTATTTTAATATTTTATAGGCCCCTGCCACCAATTTTTTTTTTTTTAAAAAAAAGTGCAATCTTCTGCACATGCACACTGGCGCGTCCTCGGAGCTTGCACTCTTTTGCGCATACACACTCGCGCGTACTCAGCAGGGGAGGGGCAACGTAGTCGGCCGGGTTGCCTAGGGCGCCTGGTCGACTTGGCCCGCAACTGGGTATAGTTATACTTTAAACTGACCAATTCAGCAAATTGTTGTCCAACCATTAACTTTTGAAGCCTATTAGCTCCACTACAGTACTGGTCGAAGATTACAGGAATACTGTATAGGTGTGCATGTTCTATTATTTTAAAAATGTATGGGTTCCTTATCTGGAAACCCATTATCCAGAAAGCTCCAAATTACTGGAAGGTCATGTCCCATAGACTCCATTTCAAGCAAATAATTCTAAATTTTAAATGATTTCCTAATCAACATCAAGTGTGAACTACTATACACCCCCTGATTGGGCTTTGGGCCACTCAGGCTTTACACTTAAAGTTAATACAGAAACTCCCAGCTCTCAATATCTATTATATATAATTCAAAAAACTTTTGAAGTAATTCAAAAAATCCCAGCCCTCAAAATGTCTAGCACCTCACTTACTTTCACTCTAGGCACTCATCAAACCTTTTATAATAATGATGCAGTCTCCTGACTCCATGGGGCAAATTCACTAAGATTCGTATTTGCGCCAGCTTCTGCTTCGCCGCACTTCGCCAGGCGTATTTTTGCCAGCGCTATGCAATTTCACTAAAATCCGAATTTGCACTCAGGGGAAGCGTAAGGTTGCAAAGTGGCGCTAGCGTTAATTCGCCAAGCAAAGCGAAGTTACGCTAGCGATGCTTAATTTGCAAATTAGCATATTTTACCCAGATATGCTTAACTTTAGTGGCCAATAACGGCTGATCCGATCATGGGCCACAGGGTTCAGCGATTGGATCACTATGCCGGGAATACAGGCATAAAGTACAAGGACCGCATCTGACGGGATTTTTAAACCTGCCCGATCAACATCTGATTTTCGGCCAGATATCAGATGGGGAAGCCCAACTGAGGGCCCCACACACTGGCCAATAGGCTGCTGACTTGGGTCTGTTGGCAGCTTTTATCGGCAGCTTTTATTGGCCGGTGTATGGCCACCTTAACCCGACTGGATGAACTTACATTAAATCTGATGGGGCAGTAACAAGCTCTCCAGAGAACTCTACCCAGGATTTAAGTAGTGCAGACTTTACCACCCTCATTGTGTTCTTTTAAGTTGTTGGCCTTGTAAATCTCCAGACCCTCGAGTTGTGGGTTCTGTGAGAAATGTAGGAGCTCACACACAAGGACTAATAAAAGCATCGCAGAGCCTCAAGCAGGAAGCTTGTCTGGACCTGAGAAAGTGCTGACATTGCTTTCCGGTATAGTAAAATATTATTGTCAGTGTCAGGAACAAGCAGTCATCATGGTAACATAGAAATTGAACGGAACCTTTAGCAGAGGAACTTTCGTGTTTTTGACTCTGTCCGAGAAAAAGAAACTTTTTGAGATGTTGAGATAACAATTCATTCCCTGGCTGGCAGAGAGGGCTACACACACACACACACACACATATATTAAGCTTGTGAAAAATACCGCACTCACAGGACTCACAAAATCTACAATTTATTTAACACAAAAAAAGGACTAATGTTTCAGCTGTAACAACAGCCTTTCTCAAAGTTTAATGTTAATACGTTATAGTACTTGCTAGGGATGCACCGAATCCACTATTTTGGATTTGGCCGAACCCCCTGAATCCTTTACAAATGATTCGGCCGAATACCGAACCGAATCCCAACCCTAATTTGCATATGCAAATTAGTGGTGGGAAGGGGAAAACATTTATCCCTAGTACTTGCACCCAGGCGACTAATCACTTTTTTTTGCCGATACAATTCTCTGGATCAATATATATATAGTGAATAAAGTACCCCCTATTGTAAAATATAAGGATATTATAAGTTACCGAGTTTCATGACCGTATAAAAACACGAGGCCGATATTAACTTCTAATATCCTCATATTTTGCAACTGGGGGTACTTTATTTATTATAATACACACGTTTTAGGGAGTCATGTGACAGAAATGACATCAGAACTCACCGTTTATAACTGATGACATCAGAACTCACCGTTAATAAGGATATAATTTACAAGTTATTCCTGGCTTTTGTGTATTATATATATTTATATACACAGTAGAACCCCCATTTTAAGTTTTTCAGGGGACCAGAAAAAAATGGTGTATAATCCAGGAAAATGTAGTGCAATACATAATATATAGTTGGGATCAAAAAACAGCAATAAAAAAGTGGGGGAAAACTTAAAATTAAGGTTCCACTGTGTGTGTGTGTGTATATATATATATAATACACAAAAGCCATGAATATCCTGTAAATTATATCCTTATAAACGGTGAGTTCTGATGTCATCAGTTATAAACGGTGAGTTCTGATGTCATTTCTGTCACATGACTCACTGAAATTTGTGTATTATAATAAATAAAGTACCCCCAGTTGTAAAATATGAGGATATTAGAAGTTACCTCGGAGTTCCATGACCTGTATAAAAACACTCGGCCTTCGGCCTCGTGTTTTTATATGGTCATGAAACTCCTTGGTAACTTATAATATCCTTATATTTTACAAGAGGGGGTACTTTATTCACTATATATATGTATATAATACACAAAAGCCATGAATAGCTTGTAAATTATATCCTTATAAACGGTGAGTTCTGATGTCATCAGTTATAAACGGTGAGTTCTGATGTCATTTCTGTCACATGACTCACTGAAATTTGTGTATTATAATAAATAAAGTACCCCCAGTTGCAAAATATGAGGATATTAGAAGTAACCTCGTAGTTCCATGACCTGTATAAAAACACGAAGGCCTCGTGTTTTTATATGGTCATGAAACTCCTCGGTAACTTATAATATCCTTATATTGTACAAGAGGGGGTACTTTATTCACTATATATATGTACACTTGGCACTCAAGGAAACATAATATTCTCTAGAATCCTCTGTCATCGATTATTTTCACCATCTTCACTTATTCAGCATTATTCACACCACATCCTCTTTCCTTTCTCTTTCCCTCTTCCCCTTCACTGTTTCCCTAGCCAAGCAAGCAACTGACCAGCAGCATGGGGCAGAGAGAGGGAGTGGGTGCACGAAAGTGACAGGGGGTTGATTGGCCAGGCCAGGTTACCAGTAAAAAGTTTTCTGAAAACAAATGTCTTCTTTGTAAAGTTTAGGGGAACGTAACATGGTATTGGTTGGAGGGACAATAATATGAAATTAAAAATCAGGCCTGGACATATATGGCAGTAGGTCAGAATGTATGGGTCAAGGACATAGGGTTGGAGGGTGGAGGACAGTGTTGTAATGGAGTGAATCAGGTTGGGATTCAGATGGTAGTGGAGGGTTTTCACACTGCTGGGATAAGACAGCAACAGGGACAGGAGCAGATCCACTTCAGAAGTGTCAGGGGCGGAATAATTAGAAATGACAGTCACCTGGCTTTGGCTGCTGTCTCTCTGAATGGGCTATTAACAAACTAAGGAAGCTGATCCTGATGTTGAGTATTCCACTGGGCTCTATTCAGATTGTCCCATCCAGTGATGCCGATGTAGAACCCCTGAGCTGCTAAGCCACAAACATGTATGTTTCTTGGCAGGGCCATAACTAAATAGGAAGGTTATGGACCATGTCAGCACGCTACCTTTTTTACAAATTAAGCAGAAGGTGCAAAGTAAATATTGCTTTGTATTTCCTACATGCTGCCTGGTTCAAGATGGTGGCAGCAGTATTTAAATGCCCCGTGGATCTCCTGATGTCTCTTTGCCTTTAAGAAAGGTTGGTCTTGCAGACCTTGGATGTAGAAGCCCCCATTCTAAGAACTGAACTTAAAGATAAAGATGGAGCACACCTAAGGCATTGGAAACAGTAAAAGTGTAAAAAGAAAACTTTAAAAAGAACTTTAACTTTAAATAGGCAAAACCACTTCCCCATCAGGGCTTTGCACATTAATACTTGTATTATAATATTATTTGGAACAAAAATATTCAAAAGCAGGATTATACTGTGCTCACTCTCAGGCAAACCTGGGAACCCACCACAAGAACACACAGGGCCTATGTGGCTAACTAGTATATCATAGACTCAGTATTCTCCCAAAGGTATAGGCATTGTAGTGCTCATTTAGATTGAAAGCATTTTTACAGTGTTGGCACTCAACAACCGCTGCGTTGGGCACCTCCTGGCCAGTATGAAACTTGGGGTTGTTCAACTTTAAAATAAGTTTTCTATTATGTAGAGACCGATATTCTGTGACAATTTGCTTGCTTTTATTCAGCAGCTTTCCAGTTTCAGCAATCTAGTTGCTAGGGTCAAAATTACCCTAGCAACCATGCACTGATTTGAATAAGAGACTGGAATATGAATAGGAGAGGCCTGAGTAGAAAGATGAGTAATAAAAACTAGCAATAACAATACATTTGTAGATACATTTGTTTTTACAGTGACCCCCATTAGAAATATGGAAAAAGCCAGAAGAGGGAGGCAAATAATTAAAACACTATAAAAAAAATAAATAGTGAAGACCATATGAAAAGTTGCTTAGGATTGTCCCTTCTATAACATACTAAAAGTTAACATAAAGGTGAACCACCCCTTTAAGTGAAATAAAAGCAGATGAAAAGAGCGACACGACATATCTTGTTTATTCATTTTAAACTGAAGCCATTTCAAATGCAAGAAGCCAATATGCAAAGTGAGGTGCCAATCGGACAGAAGGAAATAGCGGCGAATAAAAGGAGTGGTACAAACATTTCATGAATGTAAATATTAGGGCATTCAATTGTGCTTTACTGAAATGTTTCAGGTAAATATTTTGATGGTTAACCAAAACCACTCCTGAAACGTAAACAGGTTAGCTGTGTCTTAGTGTCAAAAAATATTTTATTTCATGTTTTTTAAAGGAAATCAGGCCTGTATTTGTGGAAAGGCCACCTAGGCCCGGCCTAGGGCGGCAGGATTTTAGGGGGCGGCATGCTGCCCAACCACACCCATATTGGTTCAAAAACACTGGGAATGCGTTGGAGAATGGAGATACAATCATTTTTAAAATTTCCCCATTGATGATGAAAATTTGCACGAATAAAGGGGAGAGGACAGGGGCAACGAACGGCAGTGGGCCTAGGGGCCCCCACTATGTAAATCCGGCCCTGAAGGAAATGGGTGCCTGTGTTTTTTTAAAAAACAATTCCCCCAGACTGCCAACACACAATGGGCAGCAAAATCCAGGAGTGGCCCATGTCTGTCAGTGGGGCGCATGGTGGGGAGAGTACGGCTCCCTAGGGCATCACTAGACCTACATACAATGATTTTTACTGATCAAACTTACACAACAAACCACAACTATTTTAAAATGTGGAGTAATGTCCTGTCATTTGGCACCTACAATATCTAAATTGTATCTAAAATCCTTAGTGCAAGCACTTGTCAGGCAATCGTTGAATTCAGAATGCTACATTTCAATGCCACAAATTGCCCAAAGTCCCATTGTCCCCAAAGCACCTTTTTCTGAAGGCTATCAGGCTGTTTATATAGGTATGGGATCCATTATCCGGACAAGGGAAAGTTGTGCTCACCACTATTTTTTAAAAACATTAGGCAGGGGTGCAATGAGGGTGTGACCACAAAATACATATAGTCAAATACAAAAGTCCTCTGCACTCAACCCATTATCAATATATTTAAGACAGAGACATTTTGTGCTACTGCTACTGAAAAATGACTTACCCTTTAAACAAAACAGGGATTGTTTGTCCATATATTGCAATATATTTAAGCTGGCCAACTACGTCAAAGTCATCCCATATCTGGCCAGTCCTATGCTCAATTTTATCTGATTCATTAAGAATTCTATTGCTTCATTATACATTTTACAAAGGGACTAAGTTTTACCTGCAACTTACTTGCTGCTTTCAAAGTAAACCCCCATACAGCAAGTAAGTTGCAGGTAAAACCTAGTCCCTTTGTAAAATGTATAATGAAGCAATTGAATTCTTAATGAATCAGATGCAAGTTGAGCGTAGGACTGGCCAGATATGGGATGACTTTGACGTAGTTGGCCAGCTTAAATATATTGCAATATATGGACAAACAATCCCTGTTTTGTTTAAAGGGTAAGGCATTTTTCAGTAGCAGTAGCACAAAATGTCTCTGTCTTAAATATATTGATAATGGGTTGAGTGCAGAGGACTTTTGTATTTGACTATATCCATTATCCGGAAACATGTTATCCAGAAAGCTCCGAATTACGGAAAGGCAACCTCCCATAGACTCCATTTTATCCAAAGAAACCAGATTTTTAAAAACAATTTACTTTTTGCTCTGTAATAATAAAACAGTAGCTTGTACATGATCACTACTAAAATATAATTAATCTTTATTAGAAACAAAACCAGTCTATTGGGTTTATTTAGGGTAGGGGCACACTCAGCGATTCGGGGAGATTTAGTCGATGGGCGACTAATCGACTCGTCTTTGCGGCAACCAATCTCCCTGAACACCTTACCTTTGTCTTGCGCCGGCTATAAGGAAATGTCGCCTGTGGCATGGCACACGCTGTCGCCCGAAGTTGCCTCACGAGGAATATAAAGCGCCGTGTGTGCCATGCCGCATGCGATTTTTCATTATAGCTGGCCGAAGACAGAGGTAAGGCATTCGGGAGATTGGTCATAGAGAAAAAGTTTGATACAAGCTTAGAAATTATATTTTGTTAGAAGCTTGATACTGTCTGAAGTCACTACAGATCTAAGTTGCTGAGAGGAGGAGGCATGCTGAATTATGGGAAGGCTTATTGTGATAGGCCGAACTGCAAAAAATTTATCATATCTCCTGACAAAAAGAGACAATGAATAAGTGTTAAGTTACAAAAGTACCGCTATTTCCTGAGAGTAATTTCCCAGAGACAGTAGAGTTTGGATTGGATGAAGCATTAAAATTAGAATCCCTGCCCAATCAAAACACTCCGAACTACTGGGGAAGTCAATTACTGCCCTGCGGATGCCTTGAGACAATGCTTTGGTACAGTAGCAGGAAATTTGGGGGAAATAATAGTAATAAATAAGATGACATAGAAGTGGGACAAATTCCTAAAGAATAAACACCTATTTTATCAACTTATTCCCCCAGTCACAGCCTCAGTGACAGCTCCGCAATGTTTCAAAGGCAGGGCCGCCATTAGAAATCACGGGGCCCCGTACAACAAAATTTTTGGGGCCCCCTGGGCCCCGCCCACACTGACGACCAAGCTCCACCCCATTTCCCGCCCACTCCACATCGCAGTTAAAAGACCACACAGACATCAGCGCTAAAAAAGTAACCCCCCCCACACAAGTTGTAAAAAGCTATTGATGGTCAGGGCCCCCTTATAAAAAATTGGGGCCCCAAAAAAAAAAAATTAAATTTTTTTTTTTTTTAAAAAAAAACATTGGTGGCAGGGGCCCCCTTATAAGTTAAAAAAAACTTGGGGCCCCAACAAAAAAAATGTAAAAAAAAATAAACAAACATTGGTGGCAGGGGCCCCCTTATAAGTTAAAAACAAATTGGGGCCCCAAAAAAAATTAAAAAAAAAAAAAAAAAAATTTTTTGAAAAAAAAAAAAAACATTGGCGTCAGGGGCCCCCTTATAAGTTAAAAACAAATTGGGGCCCCAAAAAAAAATTTAAAAAAAAAAAAAAATTTTTTTGAAAAAAAAAAAAACATTGGCGGCAGGGGCCCCCTTATAAGTTAAAAACAAATTGGGGCCCCAAAAAAAAATTTGAAAAAAAAAAAAATTTTTTTTTGAAAAAAAAAAAAAAACATTGGCGGCAGGGGCCCCCTTATAAGTTAAAAACAAATTGGGGCCCCAAAAAAAAATTTGAAAAAAAAAAAAATTTTTTTGAAAAAAAAAAAAAACATTGGCGGCAGGGGCCCCCTTATAAGTTAAAAACAAATTGGGGCCCCAAAAAAAAATTTGAAAAAAAAAAAAATTTTTTTTTGAAAAAAAAAAAAAAACATTGGCGGCAGGGGCCCCCTTATAAGTTAAAAACAAATTGGGGCCCCAAAAAAAAATTTGAAAAAAAAAAAAATTTTTTTGAAAAAATAAAACAAAAACATTGGCGGCAGGGGCCCCAAAAAAAAATTTAAAAAAAAAAAAAAATTTTTTTGAAAAAAAAAAAAAAACATTGGCGTCAGGGGCCCCTTACGAGTTAAAAAAAAAATTGGGGCCCCAAAAAAACATGTTTTAAAAAAAAAGATTGGTTGCAGGGGCCTATAGAATATTAAAATAATACATTGGTGGCCAGGAGATTAAAAAAAAAAATATACACAAACTGGTGTTCAGTAGAATTGAACTCACGGCTTCAGTACTTCAACTTCACCTCCTTTCGTGACTTCGGGTCTTTTCACTGCTTCAGGACTTCGGCTTCGGCTGTTTTCGTGACTTCGGGTCTTTGCGCTGCTTCAGGACTTCGGCTTCGGCTGTTTTCGTGACTTCGGCTTTTTCCGTGACTTCGGGTCTTTTCGGCGCATCGGCTTCGGCTTTTCGGCACTTCCGCATTCGGCAGCACAGAGGCAAGACGTACGGCTCGGGCGCTCGTAAGGGGGGCCCGGATCTTCAAAAAATGCAGCGCTGCCGGGCCCCCCTTCATGCCCGGGCCCGGTACGCTTGTCCCCCCTGTCCCCCCCTGATGGCGGCCCTGTTCAAAGGTGACTAGTGGTGGTGTCCCTGTAGCACATTTAATGTCTCAACCTGTTGTTTCAGCACAGGGCCACATTATACTTTCTACCACAGCATTGTGTATTCATGTAGATCAGTCTCATCCTTCCCTGTGGATAATACAACAACCCCCCAACACATGATTTAACACCTTAGGGGCCCTTAACAACAATTTCCAAATGCTAACAAACCCTTAACAGGCTTACATCCCACAGGTAGCGTAGGGCAAGTAGAGAATGGCACACAAGCAGCACTGGGCAAGCAGAGAATGGCACACACAAGCAGCACTGGGCAAGCAGAGAATGGCACACACAAGCAGCACTGGGCAAGCAGAGAATGGCACACACAAGCAGCACTGGGCAAGCAGAGAATGGCACAGACAAGCAGCACTGGGCAAGCAGAGAATGGCACACACAAGCAGCACTGGGCAAGCAGAGAATGGCACACACAAGCAGCACTGGGCAAGTAGAGAATGGCACACACAAGCAGCACTGGGCAAGCAGAGAATGGCACAGACAAGCAGCACTGGGCAAGCAGAGAATGGCACAGACAAGAAGCACTGGGCAAGCAGAGAATGGCACACACAAGCAGCACTGGGCAAGTAGAGAATGGCACACACAAGCAGCACTGGGCAAGCAGAGAATGGCACAGACAAGCAGCACTGGGCAAGCAGAGAATGGCACACACAAGCAGCACTGGGCAAGCAGAGAATGGCACACACAAGCAGCACTGGGCAAGTAGACAATGGCACACACAGGGAGGGAAGGCATAACAGAGCAGGAGACAGGGAAAAGCTCTCAGTCTAATATGTACTACATACAGTGACACAGTGCTGGTGCCCCATTAGCATTTTGAATAAGGTGTGAACAGGTGAACAATGTGGGCAGTTTCAGTCTGGGTCTCAGGTGGAACAATACAGGGGTTTAGTCTGAATTTGAGGTTTAACCCTTTAAATGCCACAGATCGTAGAATCTACGTTCTGTGGCAAAGGTACTTGAAATGCCACAGAACGTAGATTCTACGTTCTGCAGCACTTCCGGGTTCAGAAGCGGAGGAGCGGCTGTTAGAGCCGCTCGCTCCGTTCCTGCTCGATCCCCTGCCCCTAGGCAACGAGCAGAGCAGGGGATCGAGTGGCCCCTGGGGCGCGATCGCCCAGGGGCCCAAAAACAGCAGCAGGCACGTGTTACTTACGTGTCCTGCTGCTGCAGCCTGCACCGGATCGACGATCTCCGCCCCCACAGCACACAGACAGGAACCACGACGCAGAGGTCTTCCAGGGAGTCTTCCTGATCGCCTGCAACAGTCTCCAGCGATTTTTTCAGGTTAGTGCAACAATTACACACACAAACACACCAACACACACTTATTACAGTAATACACACTTAGATTCACACTTACACACACTTACACATACTTTTTGGGGATTGGGGGGGTCACTTACACTCACTGCACTTACACACATGTGCACACGCACACACGCGCACATAACATGTAATTTACCATTTGTACACACGCACACGCACATACATGGCATTGTGGCTTTTTTTTTTTTTTTCTTATCGCATCGTCTCTTTTTTTGGCTGAAAAAAATGTTTTATTGCCATTACGAATAGCGTATTCGCTAACCGTACTGTGCAATATCTTTTTTATGTTATTTCGGTGATTATATTGCAATTTTGGGTATTTTGGTGCATTTTTAGCCATTTTATTGAATTTTTAGCCATTTTATTGCATTTTCAGCTCTGCGTATGTTGTGTTCACTTGTTTCTAGCCGTATAACCTGTTTGGCCCAGCTAAAATATTGAAACTGTGATTCTGACGGCCGATAACACTAGTCTGGAAAAAAAACATTGATTTTTGTGGTTTTATTGGATTTTTTTGCATTTCACTCTTTACTGCCTTATTTTGTTTTGCCTTGTAAATTTTATCTACTTTATATCCATTTGGGGGTCTCTGTGCGCCACATAGTTTGGTATATCTATGCATATTGGGCATCAAAGTGTTCAGTAGACCCCTGGCGTTCATATTTAGGATGTTTTATGCTGATACGTTACGAAATGTGGGGCATATAATGGGGTAAAATTCAAGCTTTGTGACGATTTTCAGAAATTTGATAAAAACCGTTATGTTCAGCATTGCTTTGCAGTTTGGCAGTTTGCAGTAGAAACACTTATTTACCCATATTGGATTCGTCAGAATGTGTACTTTCTGAAAATATATGGTTTTCTGGGGTCTCTGTACTGTTAGGGGGGTCTAATGTCACATAATACACACACCAGGTGCTCATATTGCAGCAGCCAGCGCGTCAGCCGTGAAAATGTATATACACTATTGTCATTTGGGGGTCTCTGTGCGCCACATAGTTTGGTATATCTATGCATATTGGGCATCAAAGTGTTCAGTAGACCCCTGGCGTTCATATTTAGGATGTTTTATGCTGATACGTTACGAAATGTGGGGCATATAATGGGGTAAAATTCAAGCTTTGTGACGATTTTCAGAAATTTGATAAAAACCGTTATGTTCAGCATTGCTTTGCAGTTTGGCAGTTTGCAGTAGAAACACTTATTTACCCATATTGGATTCGTCAGAATGTGTACTTTCTGAAAATATATGGTTTTCTGGGGTCTCTGTACTGTTAGGGGGGTCTAATGTCGCATAATACACACACCAGGTGCTCATATTGCAGCAGCCAGCGCGTCAGCCGTGAAAATGTATATACACTATTGTCATTTGGGGGTCTCTGTGCGCCACATAGTTTGGTATATCTATGCATATTGGGCATCAAAGTGTTAAGTAGACCCCTGGCGTTCATATTTAGGATGTTTTATGCTGATACGTTACGAAATGTGGGGCATATAATGGGGTAAAATTCAAGCTTTGTGACGATTTTCAGAAATTTGATAAAAACCGTTATGTTCAGCATTGCTTTGCAGTTTGGCAGTTTGCAGTAGAAACACTTATTTACCCATATTGGATTCGTCAGAATGTGTACTTTCTGAAAATATATGGTTTTCTGGGGTCTCTGTACTGTTAGGGGGGTCTAATGTCGCATAATACACACACCAGGTGCTCATATTGCAGCAGCCAGCGCGTCAGCCGTGAAAATGTATATACACTATTGTCATTTGGGGGTCTCTGTGCGCCACATAGTTTGGTATATCTATGCATATTGGGCATCAAAGTGTTCAGTAGACCCCTGGCGTTCATATTTAGGATGTTTTATGCTGATACGTTACGAAATGTGGGGCATATAATGGGGTAAAATTCAAGCTTTGTGACGATTTTCAGAAATTTGATAAAAACCGTTATGTTCAGCATTGCTTTGCAGTTTGGCAGTTTGCAGTAGAAACACTTATTTACCCATATTGGATTCGTCAGAATGTGTACTTTCTGAAAATATATGGTTTTCTGGGGTCTCTGTACTGTTAGGGGGGTCTAATGTCGCATAATACACACACCAGGTGCTCATATTGCAGCAGCCAGCGCGTCAGCCGTGAAAATGTATATACACTATTGTCATTTGGGGGTCTCTGTGCGCCACATAGTTTGGTATATCTATGCATATTGGGCATCAAAGTGTTCAGTAGACCCCTGGCGTTCATATTTAGGATGTTTTATGCTGATACGTTACGAAATGTGGGGCATATAATGGGGTAAAATTCAAGCTTTGTGACGATTTTCAGAAATTTGATAAAAACCGTTATGTTCAGCATTGCTTTGCAGTTTGGCAGTTTGCAGTAGAAACACTTATTTACCCATATTGGATTCTTCAGAATGTGTACTTTCTGAAAATATATGGTTTTCTGGGGTCTCTGTACTGTTAGGGGGGTCTAATGTCGCATAATACACACACCAGGTGCTCATATTGCAGCAGCCAGCGCGTCAGCCATGAAAATGTATATACACTATTGTCATTTGGGGGTCTCTGTGCGCCACATAGTTTGGTATATCTATGCATATTGGGCATCAAAGTGTTCAGTAGACCCCTGGCATTCATATTTAGGATGTTTTATGCTGATACGTTACGAAATGTGGGGCATATAATGGGGTAAAATTCAAGCTTTGTGACGATTTTCAGAAATTTGATAAAAACCGTTATGTTCAGCATTGCTTTGCAGTTTGGCAGTTTGCAGTAGAAACACTTATTTACCCATATTGGATTCGTCAGAATGTGTACTTTCTGAAAATATATGGTTTTCTGGGGTCTCTGTACTGTTAGGGGGGTCTAATGTCGCATAATACACACACCAGGTGCTCATATTGCAGCAGCCAGCGCGTCAGCCGTGAAAATGTATATACACTATTGTCATTTGGGGGTCTCTGTGCGCCACATAGTTTGGTATATCTATGCATATTGGGCATCAAAGTGTTCAGTAGACCCTTGGCATTCATATTTAGGATGTTTTATGCTGATACATTACGAAATGTGGGGCATATAATGGGGTAAAATTCAAGCTTTGTGACGATTTTCAGAAATTTGATAAAAACCGTTATGTTCAGCATTGCTTTGCAGTTTGGCAGTTTGCAGTAGAAACACTTATTTACCCATATTGGATTCGTCAGAATGTGTACTTTCTGAAAATATATGGTTTTCTGGGGTCTCTGTACTGTTAGGGGGGTCTAATGTCGCATAATACACACTCCAGGTGCTCATATTGCAGCAGCCAGAGCGTCAGCCGTGAAAATGTATATACACTATTGTCATTTGGGGGTCTCTGTGCGCCACATAGTTTGGTATATCTATGCATATTGGGCATCAAAGTGTTCAGTAGACCCCTGGCGTTCATATTTAGGATGTTTTATGCTGATACGTTACGAAATGTGGGGCATATAATGGGGTAAAATTCAAGCTTTGTGACGATTTTCAGAAATTTGATAAAAACCGTTATGTTCAGCATTGCTTTGCTGTTTGGCAGTTTGCAGTAGAAACACTTATTTACCCATATTGGATTCGTCAGAATGTGTACTTTCTGAAAATATATGGTTTTCTGGGGTCTCTGTACTGTTAGGGGGGTCTAATGTCGCATAATACACACACCAGGTGCTCATATTGCAGCAGCCAGCGCGTCAGCCATGAAAATGTATATACACTATTGTCATTTGGGGGTCTCTGTGCGCCACATAGTTTGGTATATCTATGCATACTGGGCATCAAAGTGTTCAGTAGACCCCTGGCGTTCATATTTAGGATGTTTTATGCTGATACGTTACGAAATGTGTGGCATATAATGGGGTAGAATTCAAGCTTTGTGACGATTTTCAGAAGTTTGATAAAAACCGTTATGTTCAGCATTGCTTTGCAGTTTGGGAGTTTGCAGTAGAAACACTTATTTACCCATATTGGATTCGTCAGAATGTGTACTTTCTGAAAATATATGGTTTTCTGGGGTCTCTGTACTGTTAGGGGGGTCTAATGTCGCATAATACACACTCCAGGTGCTCATATTGCAGCAGTCAGAGCGTCAGCCGTGAAAATGTCTATACATATTGTCATTTGGGGGTCTCTGTGCGCCACATAGTTTGGTATATCTATGCACATTGGGCATCAAACTGTTTAGTAGACCCATATGTTTATATTTAGGATGCTTTATGCTGGTAATGATACATGGACAATACGATGCTGGAAAGTTGAAGCTTTGAGGCAATTTCCAGATATTTCACCAAAACCGCCAAATTTGGGAAAGCCTTGCGACTCAGTAGTTTGGAGCAATAAGGCATGGGTACCCATTTTAGATTCGGTAGAATGTGTACTTTCCAAAAATGTATGGGTTTGGGGGGTAAACATATATTTCTGTGTTTTTACCCCACAAAAATGCAGTCAATGTGTTGATTTTTCATTAGATGAAGTTATCCACGGGACTGTTTGTATGCGCTAACTTCATTTTGGGGCCTCTAAATGCCAGATACTTTGGTAAACCTATGAACAATGGCCACCAAACTGTTCGAAGTAACCCTGGCAATCATATTTAGGGTGCTTTTTCTTAGTACGTAATGACACATGGGTGATATGGTGCTGGGAAGTTGAAGCTTTGAGGCAATTTTCAGATATTTCACCAAAACCGACAACTTTGGGAAAGCCTTGCGACTCAGTAGTTTGGAGCAATAAGGCATGGGTACCCATTTTAGATTCGGTGGAATGTGTACTTTCCAAAAATGTATGGGTTTGGGGGGTAAACATATATTTCTGTGTTTTTACCCCACAAAAATGCAGTCAATGTGTTGATTTTTCATTAGCTGAAGTTACCCACGGGACTGTTTGTATGCGCTAACTTCATTTTGGGGCCTCTAAATGCCAGATACTTTGGTAAACCTATGAACAATGGCCACCAAACTGTTCGGAGTAACCCTGGCAATCATATTTAGGGTGCTTTTTCTTAGTACGTAATGACACATGGGTGATATGGTGCTGGGAAGTTGAAGCTTTGAGGCAATTTTCAGATATTTCACCAAAACCGACAACTTTGGGAAAGCCTTGCGACTCAGTAGTTTGGAGCAATAAGGCATGGGTACCCATTTTAGATTCGGTAGAATGTGTACTTTCCAAAAATGTATGGGTTTGGGGGGTAAACATATATTTCTGTGTTTTTACCCCACAAAAATGCAGTCAATTTGTTGATTTTTCATTAGCTGAAGTTACCCACGGGACTGTTTGTATGCGCTAACTTCATTTTGGGGCCTCTAAATGCCAGATACTTTGGTAAACCTATGAACAATGGCCACCAAACTGTTCGGAGGAACCCTGGCAATCATATTTAGGGTGCTTTTTCTTAGTACGTAATGACACATGGGTGATATGGTGCTGGGAAGTTGAAGCTTTGAGGCAATTTTCAGATATTTCACCAAAACCGACAACTTTGGGAAAGCCTTGCGACTCAGTAGTTTGGAGCAGAAAGGCATGGGTACCCATTTTAGATTCAGTAGAATGTGTACTTTCCAAAAATATATGGGTTTGGGGGGTAAACATATATTTCTGTGTTTTTACCCCACAAAAATGCAGTCAATGTGTTGATTTTTCATTAGCTGAAGTTACCCACGGGACTGTTTGTATGCGCTAACTTCATTTTGGGGCCTCTAAATGCCAGTTACTTAGGTAAACCTATGAACAATGGCCACCAAACTGTTCGGAGGAACCCTGGCAATCATATTTAGGGTGCTTTTTCTTAGTATGTAATGACACATGGGTGATATGTTGCTGGGATGTTGAAGCTTTGAGGCAATTTTCAGATATTTCACCAAAACCGACAACTTTGGGAAAGCCTTGCGACTCAGTAGTTTGGAGCAATAAGGCATGGGTACCCATTTTAGATTCGGTAGAATGTGTACTTTCCAAAAATGTATGGGTTTGGGGGGTAAACATATATTTCTGTGTTTTTACCCCACAAAAATGCAGTCAATGTGTTGATTTTTCATTAGCTGAAGTTACCCACGGGACTGTTTGTATGCGCTAACTTCATTTTGGGGCCTCTAAATGCCAGATACTTTGGTAAACCTATGAACAATGGCCACCAAACTGTTCGGAGGAACCCTGGCAATCATATTTAGGGTGCTTTTTCTTAGTACGTAATGACACATGGGTGATATGGTGCTGGGAAGTTGAAGCTTTGAGGCAATTTTCAGATATTTCACCAAAACCGACAACTTTGGGAAAGCCTTGCGACTCAGTAGTTTGGAGCAGAAAGGCATGGGTACCCATTTTAGATTCAGTAGAATGTGTACTTTCCAAAAATGTATGGGTTTGGGGGGTAAACATATATTTCTGTGTTTTTACCCCACAAAAATGCAGTCAATGTGTTGATTTTTCATTAGATGAAGTTACCCACAGGACTATTTGTATGCGCTAACTTCATTTTGAGGCCTCTAAATGCCAGATACTTTGATAAACCTATGAACAATGGCCACCAAACTGTTTGGAGGAACCCTGGCAATCATATTCAGGGTGCTTTTTCTTGGTGCGTAACGATACATGGGTGATATGGTGCTGGGAAGTTGAAGCTTTGAGGCAATTTTCAGATATTTCACCAAAACCGACAACTTTGGGAAAGCCTTGCGACTCAGTAGTTTGGAGCAATAAGGCATGGGTACCCATTTTAGATTCGGTAGAATGTGTACTTTCCAAAAATGTATGGGTTTGGGGGGTAAACATATATTTCTGTGTTTTTACCCCACAAAAATGCAGTCAATGTGTTGATTTTTCATTAGCTGAAGTTACCCACGGGACTGTTTGTATGCGCTAACTTCATTTTGGGGCCTCTAAATGCCAGATACTTTGGTAAACCTATGAACAATGGCCACCAAACTGTTCGGAGGAACCCTGGCAATCATATTTAGGGTGCTTTTTCTTAGTACGTAATGACACATGGGTTATATGGTGCTGGGAAGTTGAAGCTTTGAGGCAATTTTCAGATATTTCACCAAAACCGACAACTTTGGGAAAGCCTTGCGACTCAGTAGTTTGGAGCAATAAGGCATGGGTACCCATTTTAGATTCGGTACAATGTGTACTTTCCAAAAATGTATGGGTTTGGGGGGTAAACATATATTTCTGTGTTTTTACCCCACAAAAATGCAGTCAATGTGTTGATTTTTCATTAGCTGAAGTTACCCACGGGACTGTTTGTATGCGCTAACTTCATTTTGGGGCCTCTAAATGCCAGATACTTTGGTAAACCTATGAACAATGGCCACCAAACTGTTCGGAGTAACCCTGGCAATCATATTTAGGGTGCTTTTTCTTAGTACGTAATGACACATGGGTGATATGGTGCTGGGAAGTTGAAGCTTTGAGGCAATTTTCAGATATTTCACCAAAACCGACAACTTTGGGAAAGCCTTGCGACTCAGTAGTTTGGAGCAATAAGGCATGGGTACCCATTTTAGATTCGGTAGAATGTGTACTTTCCAAAAATGTATGGGTTTGGGGGTAAACATATATTTCTGTGTTTTTACCCCACAAAAATGCAGTCAATGTGTTGATTTTTCATTAGCTGAAGTTACCCACGGGACTGTTTGTATGCGCTAACTTCATTTTGGGGCCTCTAAATGCCAGATACTTTGGTAAACCTATGAACAATGGCCACCAAACTGTTCGGAGTAACCCTGGCAATCATATTTAGGGTGCTTTTTCTTAGTACGTAATGACACATGGGTGATATGGTGCTGGGAAGTTGAAGCTTTGAGGCAATTTTCAGATATTTCACCAAAACCGACAACTTTGGGAAAGCCTTGCGACTCAGTAGTTTGGAGCAATAAGGCATGGGTACCCATTTTAGATTCGGTAGAATGTGTACTTTCCAAAAATGTATGGGTTTGGGGGGTAAACATATATTTCTGTGTTTTTACCCCACAAAAATGCAGTCAATTTGTTGATTTTTCATTAGCTGAAGTTACCCACGGGACTGTTTGTATGCGCTAACTTCATTTTGGGGCCTCTAAATGCCAGATACTTTGGTAAACCTATGAACAATGGCCACCAAACTGTTCGGAGTAACCCTGGCAATCATATTTAGGGTGCTTTTTCTTAGTACGTAATGACACATGGGTGATATGGTGCTGGGAAGTTGAAGCTTTGAGGCAATTTTCAGATATTTCACCAAAACCGACAACTTTGGGAAAGCCTTGCGACTCAGTAGTTTGGAGCAGAAAGGCATGGGTACCCATTTTAGATTCAGTAGAATGTGTACTTTCCAAAAATGTATGGGTTTGGGGGGTAAACATATATTTCTGTGTTTTTACCCCACAAAAATGCAGTCAATGTGTTGATTTCTCAGTAGCTGAAGTAAAGTCCTGAACAATTTGGATGTGCTAACTACATATTGGTGTCTCTAAATGCCAGATACTTTGGTAAACCTATGCATAATGGGTATCAAATTGTTCAGTGGACCCCTGGCAATCATATTTCAGGTGCTTTTTCTTGGTACCTAATATAGTTTGGGATATGCGGAGCAGCAAAATAAAACCTTTGAAATGATTTTTCAGAATTTTGAATTTTTTGTTGAAAAACCGCTATGTTCAGACAAGCTTTTATGTTTGGTAGTTGGGAGTAGAGAGACATAGTTACCCATTTTGTAATCGGCAGAATGTGTACTTTTCAAAAATGTATGGTTTTCTGGGGTAAACCTACGGTTTCAGGATTTTTTGCCTTGGAATCTAAAGCATGCCGTTTTCTGCCTTGGTGCTTTCAAAATTTGGTAATATACTGCCGGGAGTTTTTGCTGTACAGAAATCCTAAATCTCCCTAAAACTATACATATCTGGTATTGGCACGTTCAAGAGACATAAGGCTTTCCAAATCAGTTGGATTTTCATCCGTAAAATGAAATATTTTTCTGGTATAAATTGATATACGATGAAAAATGGTAATTTTTCATTTTTTTTTGGTATTTAGCACTATAAATTTTTTTGCACAGGTGTAAATACATGAAAACTCAGGCAGATTTAGAAAGCTCAGTTTCTACCGAAAAAAACAATGTATAGTTTTCTTAGGTAAACTATAGGTTTCCCCTCAGAAAATGCCCCTAAAGTGAGAGAGCACAAAATGTTTCAAAAACGGCTGGCATTTCGCGTAACCAAAATGTGAAATTCTGCTGGCACTTAAAAGGTTAAACAATGCAGGGGCCAGTTTATCTCTGTAGTGATACCTTTTAAAGGTCACATATGGTAAACAGACACAGCTTGTGGGGGGCAACAGAACAGCCCGCAGGCCACCAGTTGGACAAGCCTGATGTAACTGATGCTCCTACATGGTGTTGGTGTGTTGCTTTAGGCTTCCATCCACTATAGTGTATATATACACACACAATGTATGTGGTTTTTGTGTTGGAGTTGACAAACCTCACCTATTGCAAACCAGATCTATATGCTGAATAGATAAGCACAATATCCAGTGAATAAAACTAAATGCCTAACTAAACAGGCAGCATGTTATTTCCATGTATGTCCAGTGTTAGAGGAACTAAGTGGCATTTCTAATATTCCATTGCACAGTCATTTTGATCAGTGGCAATATAAGAGATAATAGTGTACATTACCAATGCAACTGATAAGAGCTAAAATGGAGCACTCACGGGCAGTGCAAATCTATTCACAAAGGTAGTTGTTGTCTATAAGTGATGCAAAGGTTGGTAAATTGAGGATCAAGCCCACTCCAACCCCACACAACCCAGTCCCAACCCAGCCCCCACCTCTACCAATCCAACACCAACCGCTTCCAATACAGCCCCAAACCTCTCACAAACCAGCCTCTCCCAACCCAATCCCAACCGCTTCCACCCAGACCCAATTTCTCCCAAACCAGCCCTAACATCTTCCAGCCCTAACCTCTCCCACCCAGCCCTAACATCACCCAGCCCTAACATCACCCAGCCCTAACCCCTCACAACCCAGCCCCAACCTCTCATAACCTATACTCTCCCAACCTCGACTCTATGAACCCAGCTCTAACCTCTCAAAATCCAGCCTCAACCCTTCACAACCCAGCCTCAACCCTTCACACCCCAGCCTCAACCCCTCAGGACCCAGCCTCAACCTCTCCCACTCAGCCCCAACATCTCCCAGCCCCAACCTTTTGCAACCTAGTCTTTCCAAACCCAGCCCCAACTTTTCCCAACCTAGCCTCCACCCCTCACAACCCAGCCCCAACCTCTCCCACTCAGCCCCAACATCTCCCAGCCACAACCTTTCCCAAATCAGCCCCAACCTTTCGCAACCTAGCCTTTCCCAGCCCCAATCACTCTGTCAACCAAGCTTCTCATCAACCCATCACCAACCTTACATAACCTAGCCTCTCCCAACACAGCCCCAACCTGGCCCAAACTTTCCTAATGATTTTAACTCTGCACAGGGGCAGGACCAATGTCTCTGCAGGGATTGATACAGGGGATTGGTTATGTAACCAATGGGGAAGGGTCAGGCCTGTTACTCACCCCGTAATCTGATGCACCATTAGTGCCTATACATGCTCCTTGGCATCTAGAGTTATGAGCCTTTGACCATGTTCAACCTGTTTTATGAATTGCAAAGTGCATGGCCTTATGGATGCAAAGAAGCCCTGAAAGTATCACCAGCCTTCACCTGTTAGTAATTCCAGGGTAGCCTTAACGGCTTGTATCTACACATGCAACTGACTGTGACTGGTGAACTGGATGCTAATGCCATTATTGATACCACATGCTGGAACTGAGAGGGAATGATGGCATATGCACATAAAGATAGCAAGAAGCATGTGTACCGCAATTTGCACATGGTTTACTAATGACATTCCTTTGCGCCCACTTTTGGCAAAGTTGTGATGCACTTTATTTAGTGGGGACTAACGATGTAGTTAGAATTCGTGAAAAAATGCAGCACTGGATTTGCTGTGTAAATAAGCCCTAATATTGCTGCTCCATTTGTTCAGGCCGAATGGAAAAATGGCCAAATACACTGCACAGTCAGTATACCTTTATACTAGCAGTCTGTTCATAGGCTGACCTGTAGGTACTAGAATTAGTTAGTAACTCACTGAGTAGCAAAATTATAACTGTAATTGTCTGAGGAAAATCAGACAATTGCCTATTTAGATCATCGTATAAAAAACATTCCTTTCAATTAATTGTACAGAAATGCATAATGGGGTGCATTATTGTGTGCGCTATTGCCCTTAGGGTGCAAATAGCACAGTATTGACCAACTTCCTAATTACTGCATCATGAAAAAAATTCCACTTGTTTCCTGTTTCTGAAAAACTCAAAATACTTTTGCTAAATTAGCAACCTGGGCATAAGAATGTAAAACCAATGAAAGGAACAGCAAGGAAACAGCAAGGAAACAGCCTGAAATGTAAATACAAAGAACTCATTGTCTTAAAGGAGACACAGTAACAGCTACAAGGAAATAGCAGCAAAGGGAAATTCCAGCCTTTTCTCTTCAGTTTCAGTTCAAAATGCCCATTATTTAAAAGGGATTTTCTTGCATTTATACAAAAATGTGTGTACCTGGCCTGCTAGTGCAACATGTCATTAGTTGACCCTCTCTTTGCTGATAACAGTGTTTACCCTCTGATCTTGATATTCACAGTGTGCGACCCCCAGCATTTCATGATATTTACAGTGTGCGACCCCCAGCATTTCACGATATTCACAGTGTGCGACCCCCAGCATTTCACGATATTCACAGTGTGCGACCCCCAGCATTTCACGATATTCACAGTGTGCGACCCCCAGCATTTCATGATATTCACAGTGTGCGACCCCCAGCATTTCATGATATTTACAGTGTGCGACCCCCAGCATTTCATGATATTTACAGTGTGCGACCCCCAGCATTTCACGATATTCACAGTGTGCGACCCCCAGCATTTCATGATATTTACAGTGTGCGACCCCCAGCATTTCATGATATTTACAGTGTGCGACCCCCAGCATTTCACGATATTCACAGTGTGCGACCCCCAGCATTTCACAATATTCACAGTGTGCGACCCGCAGCATTTCACGATATTCACCGTGTGCGACCCCCAGCGTTTCACGATATTTACAGTGTGCGACCCCCAGCATTTCATGATATTTACAGTGTGCGACCCCCAGCATTTTTACGATATTTACAGTGTGCGACCCCCAGCATTTCATGATATCATGATATTTACAGTGTGCAACCCCCAGCATTTCACGATATTCACAGTGTGCGACCCCCAGCATTTCACGATATTCACAGTGTGCGACCCCCAGCATTTCACGATATTCACAGTGTGCGACCCCCAGCATTTCATGATATTCACAGTGTGCGACCCCCAGCATTTCATGATATTTACAGTGTGCGACCCCCAGCATTTCATGATATTTACAGTGTGCGACCCCCAGCATTTCACAATATTCACAGTGTGCGACCCCCAGCATTTCACGATATTCACAGTGTGCGACCCCCAGCATTTCACGATATTCACAGTGTGCGACCCCCAGCATTTCACGATATTTACAGTGTGCGACCCCCAGCATATCATGATATTTGCAGTGTGTGACCCCCAGCATTTCACGATATTCACAGTGTGCGACCCCCAGCATTTCATGATATTTACAGTGTGCGACCCCCAGCATTTCACGATATTCACAGTGTGCGACCCCCAGCATTTCACGATATTCACAGTGTGCGACCCCCAGCATTTCACGATATTCACAGTGTGCGACCCCCAGCATTTCATGATATTCACAGTGTGCGACCCCCAGCATTTCATGATATTTACAGTGTGCGACCCCCAGCATTTCATGATATTTACAGTGTGCGACCCCCAGCATTTCACAATATTCACAGTGTGCGACCCCCCAGCATTTCACGATATTCACAGTGTGCGACCCCCAGCATTTCACGATATTCACAGTGTGCGACCCCCAGCATTTCACGATATTTACAGTGTGCGACCCCCAGCATCTCATGATATTTGCAGTGTGCGACCCCCAGCATTTCACGATATTCACAGTGTGCGACCCCCAGCATTTCATGATATTCACAGTGTGTGACCCCCAGCATTTCATGATATTCACAGTGTGCGACCCCCAGCATTTCATGATATTTACAGTGTGCGACCCCCAGCATCTCATGATATTTACAGTGTGCGACCCCCAGCATTTCATGATATTCACAGTGTGCGACCCCCAGCATTTCACGATATTCACAGTGTGCGACCCCCAGCATTTCATGATATTCACAGTGTGCGACCCCCAGCATTTCATGATATTCACAGTGTGCGACCCCCAGCATTTCATGATATTTACAGTGTGCGACCCCCAGCATTTCATGATATTTACAGTGTGCGACCCCCAGCATTTCATGATATTTACAGTGTGCGACCCCCAGCATTTCACGATATTCACAGTGTGCGACCCCCAGCATTTCATGATATTCACAGTGTGCGACCCCCAGCATTTCATGATATTCTCAGTGTGCGACCCCCAGCATTTCATGATATTTACAGTGTGCGACCCCCAGCATTTCATGATATTCTCAGTGTGCGACCCCCAGCATTTCATGATATTTACAGTGTGCGACCCCCAGCATTTCATGATATTTACAGTGTGCGACCCCCAGCATTTCACGATATTCACAGTGTGCGACCCCCAGCATTTCACGATATTCACAGTGTGCGACCCCCAGCATTTCACGATATTCACAGTGTGCGACCCCCAGCATTTCACGATATTTACAGTGTGCGACCCCCAGCATTTCATGATATTTACAGTGTGCGACCCCCAGCATTTCATGATATTTACAGTGTGCGACCCCCAGCAGTTCATGATATTTACAGTGTGCGACCCCCAGCATTTCATGATATTTACAGTGTGCGACCCCCAGCATTTCACGATATTTACAGTGTGCGACCCCCAGCATTTCATGATATTCACAGTGTGCGACCCCCAGCATTTCACGATATTCACAGTGTGCGACCCCCAGCATTTCATGATATTCACAGTGTGCGACCCCCAGCATTTCATGATATTCACAGTGTGCGACCCCCAGCATTTCATGATATTTACAGTGTGCGACCCCCAGCATTTCATGATATTTACAGTGTGCGACCCCCAGCATTTCATGATATTTACAGTGTGCGACCCCCAGCATTTCACGATATTCACAGTGTGCGACCCCCAGCATTTCATGATATTCACAGTGTGCGACCCCCAGCATTTCATGATATTCTCAGTGTGCGACCCCCAGCATTTCATGATATTTA
Source organism: Xenopus petersii (assembly GCA_038501925.1). Classification (NCBI taxonomy): domain Eukaryota; kingdom Metazoa; phylum Chordata; class Amphibia; order Anura; family Pipidae; genus Xenopus; species Xenopus petersii. The sequence continues at coordinate 22,497,512 of CM076672.1, read as the reverse complement.
CAGTGTGCGACCCCCAGCATTTCATGATATTCTCAGTGTGCGACCCCCAGCATTTCACGATATTCACAGTGTGCGACCCCCAGCATTTCATGATATTCACAGTGTGCGACCCCCAGCATTTCATGATATTCTCAGTGTGCGACCCCCAGCATTTCATGATATTTACAGTGTGCGACCCCCAGCATTTCATGATATTTACAGTGTGCGACCCCCAGCATTTCACGATATTCACAGTGTGCGACCCCCAGCATTTCACGATATTCACAGTGTGCGACCCCCAGCATTTCACGATATTCACAGTGTGCGACCCCCAGCATTTCACGATATTTACAGTGTGCGACCCCCAGCATTTCATGATATTTACAGTGTGCGACCCCCAGCATTTCATGATATTTACAGTGTGCGACCCCCAGCATTTCACGATATTTACAGTGTGCGACCCCCAGCATTTCACGATATTTACAGTGTGCGACCCCCAGCATTTCATGACAGGCACAATGTGGCAAAACCCTGTAAACAAACTTGGGCTCCCCCAGTTGTTATCATGGGAGATCATGTAACTGAGGCTAATGGGTGCATCACAATAGTGACTACTCCACTGCACCCACTGCCATCATTTTATGTCTGTAAAAATGTCCAAATACTTGCCCTTAAAGAAGCGTGGGTGGCTCATCATTATCATGCTACATTATCCTTGTATGCTCATGGGGTGGCTGTTTTAGTCAGGAAGTATGTTATGTTTGAACTGTTGAAAACAGTGGCGTAACTAGATATTACTGGGCCCCACAGCAAATTATTTTTCAGGCCCCCAAAATGTTTAGAGGTTGACTTGTTTCTCCAATATTTATTGAAATTGTATATGAATTAGGGCCTCATGGGGCCCCTATACCTCCTGGGCCCCCCTGCAGTCGCAGGGTCTGCTTCCTCTATAGTTACGCCCCTGGTTGAAAATTCATATAGATATGTATGGCAAATACATTATTATTCACTGTAAGTTGAATTCAGTCCCGCTGATATTGTCCAATGTTTACCTACCACCCCCAATGTCTCTAGACACACTTGAAACCATGTTTACAAAGATTATAGATCTCCCACCAGCTCCAGATTGCATATTGGGCGACTTCAACTCTATACTTGGCCCCCAGCTAGATAGACTATCAATTCAGTCAACCACCCTCACTCCACTTGCGCAATGGCCTAACTCCATAGGTCTAAAGGATATTTGAAGGTGGAAAAATCCAGATGGTAAGCAATTCTCCTGCCATTCCACCACACACAAGACTCTATCCCTCATAGACTTGGCATTAGCATACCCGGATTTTCTACCCTTAGTTTCAGAAGTCAAATACCTTCCAAGAGCCTTTTCAGACCACTCCCCCTTACTGGTAAAGCTGCAGTTTGGTTCTGTTACATCTGACAGGTTGGGAAGGCATGTTCCTTTGTGGCTGAGAAATAATCAAGTTCAAGAAACTACCACAAAAGAATACAAAGAGTACTGGCAGTCTAATACAAACACAGCTTCACCTGAAATATGCTGGGACGTCTCTAAGGCAGTGGCTGCTGCTCAATCTCCAGGGCCATAGCAATTGCAAGAAACACCAACAAACAGTTAGTGGCGAGCATGCGATCAATTTATACATATCGGAATCTGATTTTGCGGATGACCCCACAGATAGCAATCATGGTCAGCTATGCAAGGCGCAACAGGCCTTAGAACTAGCCAATACCTCTCTTGCAAGAAAGAAAATGCTGTACACCTCCCAAAACTTGTTTGACCAAGGGGAGAAAGGGGGGAAAACGTTGGCCTACCTATCCAGAATCACAGCACCCAACACGTTAATTCCCAGAGTAAGGCCCGATACAGGAGACATAACTACATCCCCCAATATCTTTAGAAATCTCTATGCCAAACTGTACGAGTCACAAATAAATTGCCCACAAGAAAATAGAAGCAGTTACCTAGAAGAACTTAATTGTCCTCAACTGCATCAGCAACAAAGAAATTATTTGGATAATCCCATCACGGCACAGGAAATAGCTGAGGCGCTCCAGTCCCAGTAACAAAACTCCTGGCCCAGACAGGCTACCAGCTGAGTGGTACAAGCAAGTGGCGTCAGACTTGATCCCAAATTATTTACAGATGCTGAATCTGGTGTTGGAAAAGGTAGACTTCCACCCTCCCTATGTTTGGCTCTTATAATACTAATTCATAAAACAGGCAACTGAGTGGTACAAGTGTCAGCACTGCCAGAAGTACCCAACGGCGCTGTTTACATTCCCGGCAGTCACAGTGAAGATCCAAGATGGCGGCGCCCATGCTGAACACATGGCTGCAGCGTTGCTGCATGATGATGTCATCACTGGTGCCGGGATCTCATCATAAAAGGGCGCCCAAAACATTGTGACGGCGCCCAAGAATAGGATTCAAATCACTACTGATCCTGGGTTCCTGTACTGCCTGTTTTCCAGCCTTGATTCCTGCTCCCAGTCTGTGTTTCCCATTACCTGCCTGTGTTATTGAACTCTGCCTGGACTTTGGACTTTTGCATCTGATCTGCCTGCCCTCCTTAACTCCTGCCTGTGACCACTACTACTGATTCTGCTTAACCCTTCGGATACCGCAACCTTGCTCCCACTAGAGGGCTTCCTCCTTGATCCTGACTACCTCCCTGGAGGGAGCTCCCGGCTCCCTGACAACAAGCAAGTGGCGTCAGACTTGATCCCAAATTATTTACAGATGCTGAAGCTGCTGTTGGAAAAGATAGACTTATACCCTCCCTATGTTTGGCTCTTATAATACTAATTCATAAAACAGGCAAAAACCCGGATTTATGTGACTCTTATCGTCCGATCTCGTTGTTCAACACTGATGCAAAATTACTGGCCAAAGTGCTCGCCACAAGACTACTGAAAGTCAACAATAATACATCCTGATCAGTCAGGCTTTATGCCAAATAAGTCCACTGCCATCAATCTACATAGGTTATTTACAAACTTACAAATTGAACATGACAACACAGGCTCAAGGGTGATAGTATCTTTAGACTCCGCCAAAGCCTGACACCGTAGAATGGCCCTATCTATGGGAGACTCTCAAGGCCTTCGGATTTGGACCTAAATTTATATCTTGGATACAACTTCTATATGCAGAACCCACCACACATGTCTGCATCAATAATAACATTTCTAAACCCTTCAAATTACATTGAGGCACTCGTAGTGTTGGATTGGGACACCAAGGGCCCACCCAAAAATCTTAGACATGGGTCCCACCAAAAGACCTTATATCAGGGGCCCACAATCAGTACTATTACAATTCCTCTGCTGATTTAACCTCTATTCTCCTAGTCTCTTTTCTTTACATACTATAATCTATTATTCAATCTATTTAGTCTCTTTGTTCTCATAGAAATAGGGAATAACCATGAAATAGGCCAAATGTTTTGAAGCAGGAGGGCCCACTGACACCTGGGCCCACCAGGAGTTTTCCTGGTATCACTGTGGGCCAGTCCAACACTGGGCACTCGGCAGGGTTGCCCGCTATCCCCCAAGACATTGGCTGTAGCGATAGAACCCCTTGCAATAGCGATACGTAAGGTAAACACAATCCATGGTCTGCTACAAAACTAGTGAAGAGCGTATAGCTTTGTATGCGGACGATATATTCCTGATTTTGGCGGATCCCGGACCATCACTTCAAGCAGCTTTGGATATTATTCAAGACTTTGGTAGATATTTTGGTCTAAAGATCAACTGGGACAAGTCCCTTATAATGCCAATTGACAGTATTCCCTCTCAGCAGCGAACAACAGATACCAACCTTAAATGGGCATCCGAAATAAAAAATATCTGGGAATCCAAATATCCCCAAATGAATCAGAGTTTCGAGATCTTAACCTATCTCCACTATTGGCGAAATTCACAGCAATCACACAATGGCAGAAACTTCCACTCACCATGTGGGGAAGGATCAACATTTTTAAAATGATTTATCTCCCAAAGTTTCTGTATTACTTCAGAAATGCCCCAACAGCTATACCCAAAGAGTTTTTTAGAAAGATCAACACGGTGCTATTAACCTTCATATGGGCTGGGAAACAGCCTAGAATCTCTTGGAAATCTCTTACAGCTCCTAAATCATGTGGGGGTCTTAGTCTTCCTGATCTATGGATGTACTACATAGCGGCCCAACTGTCCCACATTCAAGAGTGGTTTAATCCCAACGCTGAAAATCCTAATATGCTTCTACACACATTATTATTAGGATCAATAGAGTCCTTAAACCACTGTCCTATGCGTAAACTGAAGGATTCAAACCCACTGCCTCCTGTCCTTCGAACACCATATATGGCCTGGCAAATCACTCTGCGGATGTACAAAATCTCCCCATTTCTGATTTCGCCATATACCCCTCTTTGGGGCAACTCAAACCTCACGCACTTCCGTAATATCCCAGATTTTATTTATTGGCCCAAGTTACAAATCAGAACTCTAGGTGACTTACTGGAACAAGGAGCCATTCCATCCCTTCCCCAGCTACAAGAGAAATTGCTGGGTACTCCCATAGACCAGTTTAGATACATGCAACTGAAGCATGCATTCAATGCTCAATTTAGGGGACAACCCAATGATTCACAAATTCGATATTGGAAATACACTCCATAATGTAACCCTGAAGTTGGTGTCTTCCCTATACAAATATCTGCAGGAGGCAAAGGCCTCTCCCTTCCAACTGGCCCATCGCAAAGGGCAAGGGGCATTACCAACAATCTCAGAGGATATCTGGGAAGAAGCCACCAATAATGCCTACAACTTCCTTGTCTCAACAAGAGACAGATTGATCAATTTTAAAATCGTACATTTCTACTACTACTCCCCTGCAAGATTACATAGGGTTTTCCCTAACAAATCCTCAGCCTGTCCGAGATGCCACTAACTATCAGCAGACTTCATTCATATCCTTTGGGAGTGCCCAGAAATTCTAAAGTTTTGGTGGAAAGTGGTGAGATGCCTCAGTGATTATCTAGACTTACCACAGGTGTACCACAGAAGCGTGCCTACTGGGTGCTGTAGCCAAACTAGTTCCCTACAACCACACCAGAATAATGTATAGAACCTTATTATTTTATGCAAGAAAAGTTATCATTATGCATTGGATCCAACCCAAACCCCCCACAATTAAACAGTGGATTAACCTGGCAAATTGTACGCTTCCATTAATAAAATTAACCTACGAGCCAAGAGGGCTTCCCGACAAATTTGAAAAGATTTGGGGTCAGTGGGTGGATGTGTTTCCCATGTCAACAGATGAGTAAGGTTCCAAAGATATATGGATTGTGTACTGTCATGGTTCCACTGTTTGTAAACGGTTCAGAATGATATGCTATATTGGAGAGAGAAAGAGAAACATCTATTGCTGTGCTCCTGAGTAATGTACTGTGCATGTGCAAAATCATCAGATTTTTGGAATCTGAGGGGTATGAGCCAACTCTAAAACTTCTGAACACTCCCTAGAGGTGCTGTGCTCATGTGTGCGGATGTGTGAAAACATAATATTAATCTATAGGATATATAAATACATACCTACACTAACTGCAGATCTTCACAATAGCCAATAGCCTTGGATATTATTCCTGTAAGTCACCCTAGCCACTGTTTAAGACATAAACAGAATGAGCCATCACAACATCATTCCCCAAACTCACTGTCCTCACCATGAAGAACCACCTACACTACTTCAAATAAAATTGGTGGCCTCTGGTTTGAGAGTAATCACGAGAAAACAACCACAACCTTGACAGTCTACCCTCATAAATTAAATCTTCCATCCCCATTACCAGTTTAGTTGCTCGTAGTCTCTGCACTCTCTCCAGCTCATTAATATTTTCCTTATAGTGATACTGTCATGGAAAACATGTTTTTTTCAAAATCAGTTATAGTGCTGCTCCAGCAAAATTCTGAACTGAAATCTATTTCTCAAAACAGCAAACAGATTTTTTTAAATTTAATTTTGAAATCTGACATGGGGCTAGACATATTGTCAGTTTCCCAGGTGCCCTCAGCCATGTGTCTCAGCCATGTGGCTCTGATAAACTTCAGTCACTTTTTATTGCAGTAGTCCAAGTTGATGTGATATCCTCCCTCCCCTCTCTTCCCCCCCAGCAGCCTAACAACAGAACAATGGGAGGGTAACCAGATAACAGCTGCCTGGTAGATCTAAGAACAGCACTCAATAGTAAAATCCAGGTCCCACTGAGACACATTCAGTTACATTGAGTAGGAGAAACAACCGCCTGCCAGAAAGCAGTTCCATCCTAAAGTGCTGGCTCTTTCTGAAAGCACATGACCAGGCAAATGGCCTAAGATGCACCTACACACCAATATTACAACTAAAACAATACACTTGCTGGTTCAGGAATGAAATTTTATTTTGTAGAGTGAATTATTTGCAGTTTAAACAGTGTCATTTAGAAATATAAACTGCACCATAAAAATCATGGAACTGGAACCCAAAACTGCACTGCATACTCAAGGTGAGGTCTTACCAGGGATCTATAAAGAGGCAGAATTATGTTTTATTATGTTAACATGTACCTTTTACTCAGGCCTGGATTTGTGGCAAGGCCACAAAGGCCCGAGCCCAGGGTAGCAAGTTTTAGGGGCTGCATGCATACCTCCCAACATTTTGGAAGTAAAAAGAGGGACAAAAAATGTTTTCCCGCACGTAGCGCAGCAATTTTTGACCACACCCCTTTCTGTGGCCACACCCCCTTATTACCATGTTTGTTTGACAAAAATTGGCAGGTTATGAAAGTTTTTAAAATATTTCTCCTTATCTAAACTGTCTTTTTGTGTCTCAAAATTGTTACAAAGTATCTTATTTGCACCTGTTAGGTGTTCTGGGCTCTCTGCTAAAAGCCAATTAAGTGAGAAACTTTGTTTCTTTTTCTGGCTGTTCAGTGCATAGAAAAGAGGGACTTTCCAGTACAAATGAGGGACTGCGGGTTGAGCTGTCAAAAGAGGGACTGTCCCTCCGAAAAAGGGACAGTTGGGAGGTATGCTGCATGCCACCCTGTCATAACTTAAGGAGCACTGGGCATTATGAGTACACACATGCGGGGGGAATGCACGATTGCGAGGGTGCAGGCGCTAGGACCCAGCATCCCCAGGGGCGCCCAAGCCCGAAATCCGGGCATGCTTTAAGTCATACCTCCCAACTGTCCCTTTTTCGGAGGGACAGTCCCTCTTTTGACAGCGCAACCTGCAGTCCCTCATTTGTACTGGAAAGTCCCTCTTTTCTCTGCACTGAACAGCCAGAAAAAGAAACAAAGTTTCTCACTTAATTGGCTTTTAGCAGAGAGCCCAGAACAGCTAACGGGTGCAAATAAGATACTTTGTAACAATTTTGAGACACAAACACAGTTTAGATAAGGAGAAATATTTTCAAACTTTCATAACCTGCCAAATTTTGTAAAACGAACATGGTAATTAGGGGGTGTGGCCACAGAAAGGGGTGTGGTCAAAAAATTGCTGCGCTACATGCGGAAAAATATTTTTGTCCCTCTTTTTACTTATAAAATGTTGGGAGGTATGTTTAAGTGTATAACTAGCATGTATGTTATTTTTATATGCACTGTTGAAATATTATAACATCCTGTTAGTTAAAGGAAAACTATACCCCCCAAACAATGTAGGTCTCTATAAAAAGATATTGCATAAAACAGCTCATATGTAAAATCCTGCTTCATGTAAATAAACCATTTTCATAATAATATACTTTTCTAGTAATATGTGCCATTGGGTAATCATAAATAGAAAATTGCCATTTTAAAAAATAAGGGCCACCCCCTGGGATCGTAGGATTCACTGTACTCACAAACATACCAACAAACCATACATGTTAGGTCACATGAGCCAATTAACAGACAGAGTTGTGTCTTTTGCTTCCACACTTCTTCCTGTTACAGTTAGAGTTGAAGTATTTCTGGTCAGGTGATCTCTGAGGCAGCACACAGACCATCACGAAATGGTGGTTCAAGGCAAGAGATGTAAATGAGCAATATTTACTTAAATATATATTCCAGTTTGGTAAGATTCTTTAATATGCCACTTAATATGATATGAACTATCTGTTGCTTAAGTGTTCATTTTGGGGGTATAGTTTTCCTTTAAAAGCCTGCCTGGGTGTGCTCAGGAGAAGTCATACATATAGAGGTTATATGCAAAAACATTATGAGGTATGCAAAAGTAATGGTTAGTTATTTGCCTTTTTTCAGGATTACTCAGGAAAGTGTGATGTATCATTATTTTATAACAAGATGCTTATTGTTCATGGTTGATGTTGTCAGATCATAAGGGATATTCCAGGGGAGAATGTGGATGTAAAGTATCAGCATCCACTACTGTGTTTAATGCAACCTATTCCCTGTAGGAATGACGTGTTCCTGTTGGCCCAGGGCTGCTATGGGTATTGCCTATAAGGGAGGAGAGATTCCTTAGTTCTTTCTCTTTGGACTCCGCTTTTAGTCAGGGGATGGATTTGCTTGAGAGCCTGAGAAAGGAGGCCTCAGTAGAGAGAAGCTTGTCCTACACCTTAGCAGGTGGGGACCCTGTGAATGAGGGGCTCACTTTGGGAGTTATTTACACAAACTCAAATTAATTTTTTTATTAAAAAAATCGTACGTTTGATGCTCCATAACCTCGACTTTATCGAATTGTCACAGCAAAAACTCGACTTCATCGGGTTATGAGACAAAAACCACAACTTAAAGGGCACCTATCACAGCCAAAATCAAACACATATTAACAATCTGACCAGTACAAGCTAAACACGTTTAATCAAACTACATATATAGTTTTTTGAAAAAACTGTCAAATGGGTTCTTTCACTGAGGGAGGCCATATTGAGACTCTAACAGAGACTCTAATGTGCAAATTTCAGGAGCATGCTCAGATTGTAACACTGCTTTGAGTATTCTACCCATAATGCCTTGTTTTAGTAAACTCCTCCACTAGAAGTGCTGCCACCTGCTAACTTCCAGCAGGTGGCAGCACTACTGTACAGCAGCTAACACACAGGTTTGGCTGATTTGAAAATAGCTTAGAAGGGTTGATAAGCAAACAAGGAATTTGAACTGAGCATGTGCGAGATTTCAGAGCTACAGTTGGCTGGGAAGATATAGGTAGGAGGAGCCAGTGAAATCCAAGATGGCTGCCTCAGCTAGAACTGCAGGGGAGATAGGGGATATCTTGCAGAAGGAATAGTGAGCTGATCATTTACATTATACAAACAATTCTAACTGTTTTAAAAATCAGATTTCTTGAACTTTCACATAGTGTATTTACTTAGTAAATGATTTTGGTCATGATTGGTGCCCTTTAATCCTATTATTCAGGGCAGATCATGATGTAGAGAAACAACTTCAGGGATATCTGCCATTGACTTCTACTTCTACATGACCTCAACAGATTTTTTTTGGATTTAGATTTTTAGCAGCTTTGAGGTATAATAAATCTCTAAAAATTTGATTTATTTTTTCTATAAATTAAAGTTTTCCCCTTTCATAATTTGACCAGAAAAAAATTGAGGTTTAATAAATGGGCCCCATAGTGTTAGACTAGCTCCAGTAGTGTGAGATAGTAAGGGTAGTTGGTGTAAGCAACTTGCTGCTCCACAAAGGAGGGACAGTGTGCCCCAACCTGGATCCCACTTTGATCCGCCAAAAGGCCATGTCCCCTGACTAATGTAAGAATTCAAGAGATACTTCAAAACATTTCAACAGTAAGCTGAAATTCAGGTGCAAATTGAAACATACAGCAGGTGGGTATGACGTTAGTAATTTCTAGTCGACACCTGCCTGAGGAAGGCCAAGTGAGAATTATTTTACAAGTCTTGGGGTGCAATCACCAAAATGTTTGGTGCACAAGGACTGGAAACCTGTGCTGAGACCTAAAAAAGGACTGTCATATGTCCATATGTGTGCTAGAGTTATAGTTCAGCATGCATACCTTTTCCTCCGTTTTTATTTTGGAGTCTCATCCGATGGAAAAATGACCTGAAGCCATGTACTACCTTGATAGCGGCAGGTTTTCAGTCAATTCCTCTACAAAGATGTTACAGTCATATCTGAAGTTGGCAAGTGCGCAATAGCAATAAAGTAGACATTATGAAGAAAGTTGCTGTTAAAGGAGAACTAAAACCTAACTAAAGAAGTAGCTAGAAATGTTGTACATTATGTTTTGGGCTTCTGTACCAGCCCAAGGCAACCACAGCCCATTTGCAGTAAAGATCTGTGTCTCCAAAGATGCCCCAGTAGCTCCCCATCTTCTTTTCTGCTGATTCACTGCACATGCTCTGTGCTGCTGTCACTTACTGAGCTTAGGGACCCACTCACAATATACAGTAAACATAGAATAGAAATGTCACAATATAAGGCTGATTAGTAATTAATACAGATAATTACTACATGGCAGCACAGAAACCAGTGCAATTAGCATCAGAATTTAATAATCAGCCCTGTAGCATCAGCTTATATTACAGGGGAAGCTCATTTTCTGCTGGATAATTAGTGACGAGCCCTAAGCTTAGCTTCTCAACAGCCAATCAGAGCCCACTGAGCATGTGAGTGTCACAGACACTTTCCAAGATGGTGACCCCCTGTGACAAGTTTGAAGTCCTGGATCATTGCTGCTATGGACAAACTGAAACTTTAGGCTGGTGCAACAAGTGCAGTATATAAAATATGATATTTTTAGTCTATGGCGGCCAGCCTTTTCATAATTTGGACCTTTCTGGCTAACAGTTTTTCGGATAATGGATCCCATACATACCGCAAACATACGAGAAAAAAAATGTTCACAAGAATAGAAACATTCCAGCACAATCCCATTTAGCTAAAGTCAGTAATAATTCAGTTTATCATGTATAAAAATAGCAAAAGTCATAGCAAAAGCTCATTTTATTCATAGTGTCCAATAATGTAGACAACCGCCATAAAACGGCCTAGTCAGATATAGATCTTAAGGAATGAATAAAGGCGGCCATACACGGGCAGATAAAGCTGCCGATATCGGTCGTTTGGACCGTTTTGACAGCTTATCTGCCTGTTTATGGGGGCTTCCGACGGGTCTTCCTGATCGATATCTGGCCACGATATCGATCAGGAAGGTTTGATTCTAAACCGACCAACCCGTCTGAGCCCCTTGGCACATCGTAATTTGATCGTTCGGCCATACGGCCGAACGTTCGAATTACCCCCGATATAGCCATGCCGTTAGTGGCATATCGGGGAAAGATCCGGTCGTTTGGCGATGTCGCCAAACGAGCGGATCTTTGAGTCTATGGCCACCTTAACTCCTTAAAGGGGATGTCAAGTCTAAAATAGAAAAAGGCTAGAAATGCTGTATTTTGTATACTAAATATAAACATGAACTTACTGCACCACAAGCCTAATCAAACAAATAATTTATGCTTTCAAAGTTGGCTACAGGGGATCACCATCTTGTAACTTTGTTAAACATCTTTGCAAGACTAAGACTGCACCTGCTCAGTGTGGTCTGGGCTGCTTAGGGATCGTCATAAACAAAGCTGCTTGAGTTCTGCATGGCTGGGAAGTAAGGTGGGGGCTCCCCCTGCTGTTCATGAGTATGATTGTTTCCCTGCTCAGCAGTTAGGGACCGTCTCCACAGCAGTATATGAAGGGAGAATTTCACTGCATACAGTCAGGTTTCTTATAAAAACGGTACACATTGTTTAATTAAAGTATATTGGAGATAGGTTTCTTTTTTATTAAAGAAAGTAAAATTGTGAATTTATTTTTTTGCCTTTACATTCCCTTTAAGAAGATATGTTAATAGACTGAATTACAGATAATACAATAAGGGTCAGGCCACACTGGGCGTTTTGGGGAGATTTGGTCACTGAAGTTTTCCGAAGTTGCCCGAAGTTGCCTCGAGGAAACCTTTGGTGACTTCGGAATATGAATCGCCGCTTGTGATTAGCGCTGGTGTTTTTTCATTTTAGCTGGCGCAGAGTGAGGGAAGGCGTTTGGGGAGATTGGTCGCCGCAAAAAGGCGACCAGATCTCCCCAAAACGCCCAGTGTGGCCTGACCCTAAATTGTACTAGTGGGAGTATGTAGTGGGATAAAGAAGAATCTCTATCCCACTACATAAATCATTTTATTGACCTCCTTCTCTAGCTATGTAAAGGATATAAAATGGAAAGTTGATGTGCACCTATCACCCAAAAAATTTTTTCCTGCTGGAGGTGTGGCCTAATACATCCCACAATCCGGTTGGGGAAAACAAAATTTTTTACCATAACTTCTGCAAACGCTATGCTACCCACACCAGTAGGTTTACCATATTGCCCTTTTAATGGGGTAGTTCACGTTTGAGTTACTTTTAGTATGATGTAGAGAGTGATATTCTGTGACAATTTGCAATTGGTTTTTATTTTTTATCATTTGTGTTATTTAGCTTTTTATTCAGCAGCTCTCCAGTTTGCAATTTCAGTCATGGTTGCGAGGGGCCAAATGGGAAACCATAAGAAGTTCACCTTATTCCTACTCGTATTCACGTAGACTGTAATCTCTATTGTTATTGTGTTTATGTATTTTTTTTAATGGACAGGGCTGTGTACACAAGTAGCATATTCATTTAAATGTTATGCCTTGTGCTGTATGAATAATTGTTTCCCTCTATGATAGCGACATCTTATGGTGTAAATGAGGAATTGTATCTTTTTCACATTTAGTTACAAAATGATCATGTATTGTATATAGTGAATAAAGTACCCCCTCTTGTAAAATATAAGGATATTATAAGTTACCAAGGAGTTTCATGACCATATAAAAACACGAGGCTGAAGGCCGAGAGTTTTTATATGGTCATGGAACTCCGAGGTAACTTCTAATATCCTCATATTTTGCAAATGGGGTACTTTATTTATTATAATACACAAGTTTCAGTGAGTCGTGTGACAGAAATGACATCAGAACTCACCGTTTATAATTGATGACATCAGAACTCACCGTTTATAACTGATGACATCAAAACTCACCGTTTATAAGGATGTTATTCACCGGATATTCATGGCTTTTGAGTATAATACATTGATATTCACTTCAGTGCCACCAACAGGCCATTGTCTATGAATACAGCATACACATTGGGATTGTTATCTGGGTTAAATCAAGTCAAGCCAATTCTTGTGCAGTGTAAGGTACCAAAGGATTCATGCTATAAAGGTAAGTCGCTTTTGTAAGATAACATTCGTACGGCCTATTGGGATCATGGGTGGAATAGTTACTTTGCAGCCTGCTGTGCAGCTGCTTGGAGGGAACATAAAGGCTGTGCAAAGCAGCTCCAGGCAGTGACCCAGTGATCAAAGGTCAAATATCGAATTCATTTGAGTTTTTTTTTAACTCTAATAAATTTGAATATACTCGAAATTCGATTGGGAAGTTATTTAAGAAAAAAAATCTAATATCTGAAAAATCTAATATCTGAAATTGAATATTACTGTTCGAAAACTCAGAATTAAACTCGAATGTCAGGAAGGCAACTGTTACAGGCACACGGTGTGTGTTAAAGAAAATGAATAGAGACACAGAGCCACAGTTGCAGGTCTGCTGCTTCTTATCAACTGACAAAACGGCAGCTCTCTGGGGCAAATTCAATAAGATCCGAAATTGCGCCAGCGACAGCATCTCTGCACTTCGTCAGGCGTAGTTCCGTCAGCGATACGCAAATTCACTAAAATGCGAAGTTGCTCTCAGGGAGGCGAACGGTAGCGAAGTTGCGCTAGCGTTAATTCGTCAAGCAAAGCGAAGTTATGCTAGCGATGTCTAATCTTTTGCAGCCTATCACCCTTAAAAAAGGAAAAGACGCCAGCGTTTTTTGGGACTTAGAAAAAATGTCAACTTTTTTTTGAGGAAGTCCTATCTACTCAATTGCACTGGCGCAAGCGATAACGTTTAGTAAAATGCGCAAGTTAGTCAATTAGCGTAGTTATGTCCCTTCGCCATAGCGCAACTTCGTCTGGCGTAAGGGTGCGAAGCAGCGATAGAGTAGGTCCACTTCGCTAGCGAATTTACGCCAGCGCCCGTTAGTAAATCATCGAAGTAACAAAAAAAAAGCTGCTTCTCGCTTTTACTGAATTTGCCCCTCTGTGTCTAAACTCCCTCACAGTGTGGGCTTATGGGTAACCCCTATTGGTGGGAGTGGGACTGGATTACCATACTACACAGAACTTGGCTATGGTCTGATCCACAGATACAGTATAAATTCACATAAATATATTTATTCACGTAAATGTGACCTCATATTTACTGGGGTCACACTAATAACATATTCACTGTACCTCTCCCATTGACTTATACATGGACTCGGCAGGTTTAAGGTGGCGAATAGTTGAATTCAAATTAAAATTTGAATCCAGTTTGGATAATTCACAATCCAAATTTGAGAGTTTTTACCAAAATAATTAGAATTCAAAATTCGAAACCCTTAGGGGCAGATTTATCAAGGGTCGAGTACAAAAAACTTCGAAATCCGACCGTCGAATTGAAAAACTTCGAATTCGAATAACGAATTTGGCAATCCTACGATCGAATAAAAATCGTTTGCTTGAACGATTAAATCGTTCAAATCAACAATTCGAATGATTTTAGCGTACGATCGAAGGATTTTTATTCGATGTGTAAAGACTTTAAAAAAGTTTGTAGAAGGTCCCCATACTCTAACATAGCACTTCGGCAGGTTTAATTTGGCGAAGTATTGAAGTCAAAGTTTTTTTTAAAGAGACAGTACTTCGATTATCAATTGGTTGGATATTCGAACGATTTTTACTTCGAATCGAAGTCGAAGTAAATTCGAAGTCGTAGTATCCTATTCGATGGTCGAAGTATCCAAAAAATTACTTTTTTCCTTGAATTCACTTCGACCCTTGATAAATCTGCCCCATTGTGTGTTTTTGCATAAACCTTAGGAGCAATTAAAGTCCAAATTGATCCAAATTGAAATTCTAAATAGGCCCTTATCATTTTAGGTACACAAAGCCCAGAGAGCCCCCAAAAATTAACTACTAATTGGTGGAGAATGCCACTGTCTATATCAGGCTAAAATTAATTTCAAGGTGAAGTTCCCCAGACTCCGTTTTTTATTCCACACTGAGCATAGTTTAGCCCAAATGGATTGCAAGCAATAAAAACAGTCCAATCTGTTAGGAACGAGGAACCATCTGAGCCTTTAGCCAGGGTGACGATTTGCATTTATTTTTAATTTAATGGGTTAACTGGTGGTAGAGCTGGGTTGAAACAGAGCAACTGGGAGGTTTATCTGCTTTACCATTGGTCTGCTGTAAGGGGGAATAGCTTTATAAATCAGAACCTGGCAGTTGGGGATGACCCATGATTTTGCTCCAGTTGAAAGGGGAGTAATTCACATATAATTCAGTCTCCCTTTTCCTGCATCTCGTTTAGATCCTAATGTGTAAAATGCAGAGAAAGGCTTATTTTGTACGTTTTATATTCAGCCCTCCTATTCATCGTAGAGTCTGTCATTCAAACCACTACTTGGTTGCCAAGGTGAGTGGGCCCATAGCAACTAGTTGTAGTATAATAGTGCAAGGTGGGTAGCTATTGAATATGGTAAAAGGAGGAAAGGTGCAGGTTACATAGCAGATAATAGATCACCTCTGTGATAGAACACAATGGAATTCTATAGAGCTAATTTGCTATCTGCTTTGTGAACTGTGCCTTCTCTTCTTTTTCAGATTGAACGGCTGCCCCTATGGCTACACAAAAATATTTATATAAACTATAGTTGCATTTCTGAATCCAACACCCAAGTTTACCAATGCAGGGTAACATTATAGTTTAAAGGGGTGGCTCACTAATACTTTGAGTATTTTATAGCATGTCTTATTCCCTGCAACTTTGAAAATGCGCTTCATTATTTATTTCTTATAGTTTTTTTTAGATATTTGCCTTTTATCTTCTACATGTTTCCAAATTTTAAATAGGGGTCACTGACCCCGGCAGCCTAAAATCTATTGCTCTGCCAGCTTACAATTTTATTATTATTGTTACTTCTTATTACTTATCTTTCAAATTAGTCCCTCTCCTATTCATATTCCAGTCTATCATTCAAACCATTGACAGGTGGTTAAAGGATAACAAAACCTTAAAATAAGTGAATGTAAAATTGCTGAGGATGCTATTCTAAGCACTTTTGCAATGTACATTCATTTTTTTTAATTCCAAGATATTATGGGATGTATGTACCGTTAATATGAATACATTTTGTTACAACAGCGCCACCTGCTGGTCATTTTCTAACCAGTCTGACCAGCAAGTAGTCAAGGAAGTTGTCAGGAGAAAGAAAGAGGCTGCTCTGATGTTCTTCTGCTTAGGAAAGATTTGAGGGAGGTTTCTAATTTTTTTCCTAAGCAGAAGAACATCGGAGCAGCCTTTTTATCTCTCCTGAAAGCTTCCTAGTGACTTGATGGGGGCCACATGGGTTATAACTGTTGCTTTTGAATCTGAGCTGAATGCTGAGGATCAATTGCAAACTCACTGAACAGTTATGTCCCATGTGGCCCCCATTAAAGTCGCTGACTAACTCAGAGTTAGAGAGCTGAAAAGCAGGAAGGAGTGTTCTGGCTATTATGTTACACATCCAGTCACTCCAGCCTTTATACATTACATTTTTGGCTAATTAACTATATTAGAAACATGTTTTATTTTGCACAGACTATCTATTTACCCAGTTTTTATTTTCATACTGAACTGTTCCTTTAAAGGTGGACTACCCCTTTCAATTGTTGCATGTTGTTTCTCCATAATACCACTAGGTGTCACAATGACCATGTAACTATAAAAACTGTACATAAGGGCTCATTTATGACCCAAAACCACAGTTGAGGTAATGCTACAATAACAGCAGTCGCTGGGGGGTCATTTATAAACTTTGCGCAAGGCAGATTGGTTCTTAAAGTGAATATATTTGCCTTGCACATTATATTTATAAAGCTGAATAAGTGTGGTGCAAACAGAATTGCGAATTTTTTTCACAATGCGAATGTCTATGAGAGCTGTTTAAATATTTCAAAAATCGCAAATTGCAAATATTTATGCGCACACTCTGTGACTGAATTACGCCACAACTTTGGTGGCGGAGAAAATATTCGCAAAACAGTTTTGCAAAGTGGGAATTTAAGTGACTGTCAACGTTATTTTCGCGCACAAGAACCTCGCACAAACTTCCGTCTCATTTGTGAAAATTTATTCAAAATGCGAAATTCGCAAAAACCGCAAAGACGGATAGAGCAGTGCAATATATTAGCGTTCAGGAAAAACATGGGCAATACAACAATTTGGGAAAAATATTCAATGCGCAAACTTTATAAATGACCCCCGCTGTGTATATCAACACCATTAATTGTTGTCCAAGCTCCTCCTTGCATTCTCTTCTGAATTGTGCTCAAGTTTGCCCATTGTGGCTGCAGAACTCTGGAGATATTGCCACCAAACAGCATAATTGTGTAGAAGACCCTTGAGTGCACTTTAGCTGTGTGAATAATAGTGTGTGACCAGGGGTGCTTCACCAATGAGGTCAGGCAGCAGCACCCCACTAGGTACCAGGGGCGGCAAAAATGCTGCTCCTGGTACTTTAAGAGCGAATTTCCAGGGGAGGGGGGGCAGCAGAAACTGCTGCTGCCTCAGGCGGCAGAGGGGCCAGGATCACCCCTGTGTGTGACCAGGACTATATCTGTGTGTATTGTGCTTCAGACCCACTTGTACAAAAGCAACTCTCAGCAACTCCCAGGACCTTGTAGACTCTTTGGCGCAAATTCACTAAGCGCTGAAGCGCCGAACGCTAGCATCAATTCGCTAGCGTTTGGCATTTTCGGTACGAACGCTGGCGTAAATTCGCTAGTGTTACTTCGCACACTTACGCCAGGTGAATCTTCGCTAGCGATGTAACTACGCAAATTCACTAACTTGCGCAGTGTACTGAACGCTACCTTTTACGCTAGACTTCCTTCGCCACCTCAGACCTGACGAAGCGCAATAGAGTAGATAGGGATTGTTTCCAAAAAAGTCAAATTTTTTTCTAAGTCCCAAAAAACGCTGGCGTGTTTTCTACATGATGGGTGATAGGCTGAAAAAGATCGAACATTTTTTTGGGGCTCCCCTCCTTCCCCCCTACATTTCCTGACTCATGGCAACTTACCTAGACAGTGGGCACATGTGTAGGGAAAAATAAAATTTTTATTTGCTGATTTGAAGGTTTTCTAGGCATTTAAAGTGGTGATACGTGTTCCTCCATTGAAATTTGAATTTCGCGCCGTATGCAAATGAACCATCGCTAGCGAAACTTCACTTCACTTGGCGAATTAACGCTAGCGCAACTTCGAAAACTTACGCTACCCCTATGCGCAACATCGGATTTTAGTGAATTTGCGGAGCGCTGGCGAAAATACGCCTGGCGAAGTGCGGCGAAGTTGCGCCTGGCGCAACTTCGCATCTTAGTGAATTTGCCCCTTTGTATCAAAGGATCCAAATCACTGAGAGGTTTCTTTGCAGCAATAACTGGTTTATTAACAGTAGAACAGTTCAATAAATGAAATGAGCCATCACTCATTGAAGGCAAATTCAAATACAATAGTGACAGATCCCTTCCAGAGGTAAAGTAGGTAAAGTGTAAGTTACTATTCCTTACCTCCCAACTGTCCCGTTTTTAGAGGGACAATCCCTCTTTTGACAACTCAACTTGCATTTGTACTGGAAAGTCCAGTTTTTTTTTTTAACTATTATTTTTAAAAACAGTTCTTACAGAAATAAGATTGAACATTATTCCTTCCACACAAACATCGGTGGCGTTCAGCATATTATTACATTAATGTGACATTAATGAGTTATATTCTCGCAGATGAACCTTGTCATGACAAATCATAAGAGAAAATAACAATGCTGCAGTTCTGCAAAGTTCGCTGTTCGTTGTCTGTCTGTGCGTCAGGTCTGGATAGGGATTTGTCATCAGGGCTGCCATCAGAAATCACGGGGCCCCGCACAACAAAATTTTCTGGGGGCCCCCCCTCGCCACCCCTCCCTCAATATGAAGGCCACACAAGACACAGGCATTAAAACATGAAGTGCCCCCCTACAAGTTAAAAAAATAACTTTGGTGCCCAGACCCCTCCTACAAGTTTTGGTGGTCAGGTGGTGGTTAAAGAAAAAAAAACCTTGGTGGCCAGGGCCCCACACATAAAAAAAAAAAAAAAAACAATTAGCCAGGGGCCCCACACATCTTTAAAAAATAAAAAACAATTAGCCAGGGCCCCCACGCATCTTTAAAAAATAAAAAACAATTAGCCAGGGCCCCCACACATTTTTTTAAAAAAAACTATTAGCCAGGGCCCCACACATCTTAAAAAAAAAAATAGCAAAGGGCCCCCACACATTTAAAAACAATTAGCCAGGGCCCCCACACATTTTTTTTAAAAAAAACTATTAGCCAGGGCCCCCACGCATCTTTAAAAAAAAAAAAATAGCAAAGGGCCCCCACACATTTAAAAACAATTAGCCAGGGCCCCCACACATTTTTTTTAAAAAAAACTATTAGCCAGGGCCCCCACGCATCTTAAAAAAAAAAAAAATAGCAAAGGGCCCCCACACATTTAAAAACAATTAGCCAGGGCCCCCACACATTTTTTTTAAAAAAAACTATTAGCCAGGGCCCCACACATCTTAAAAAAAAAATAGCAAAGGGCCCCCACACATTTAAAAAAACTATTAGCCAGGGCCCCACACATCTTAAAAAAAAAAATAGCAAAGGGCCCCCACACATTTAAAAAAACAATTGGCCAGGGCTCCCACAAGTTAAAAGAAAAAAAAAACTGCACGTACCTTAGCCAGGGAGTTCAGATGCTGGTATCTTCTGTTGCTTGTGTTCTGATTCGCCAGTGAAATGTAAGTCCCGGTAAAGGCGCATGGTGATTGGATAAAGTAGAGGGGAGGTTCAAACTTCTCCCAACCAATCAGCATGTGGCTTTACCGGGACTTACATTTCACTGGCGAATCAGAACACAAGAAGTCGTCATCGGAGCTCAGATGCAGGGAACCGGCTGTGCAAGTAAGTGCAGCACGGCCGGGCCCCCCTTAAGTCCCCAAAACATCAGGGCCCGGGACAACAGTCCCCCCTGTCCCCCCCTGATGGCGGCCCTGTTTGTCATAGAGAAAAACAGAAATACAAGAGAAAAAAGAAGGAGGGGGAAAAGGAAGGGGAGAGAGACAGAGGGGTCACAGGCATCATAGGGGTAGCGCATTGAATACAAGTAACCTAGCGATTAAAGATAGTTACAATTTACACACATGTGTATATATAAATATATTAATTACATTGTACACACTTCAGGACCACAAGGGTGGTAGTATAGAGCCGTTTACTCTGTTTCTATTACAAGGCCTAATACTAACTCATGGAGTTGGTTGGTTTGGCAGAAATAATTCTTGTTTAGTCTCTATGGTATGGAGTGTAAGTACTGTAACCAAGGGTGCCAAGAGGCCCAATGGCTTAACATTGCTTTGTGAGATTCCTTGAATTTGCGTATCTCTTCCATTTCCCTTATCCAGTCGGTTAGTGTGGGAGAAATATCACTCCTCCATTTGTGGGGGATCAGGATTTTAGCCGCATTCAGACTGAATTTTGTCTGAGATTTTTTGTAGGAAGATATGGACTCCATATTATGGGGAAGGCGGGTTGCAGCTAGGGTTGCCACCTTTTATAAAAAATGTTACCGGCTGCTGGGGGCGAGGCCTCAAATGGGCGGGATGTGATGTCAAAAGAGGTGGAGCGTGACATCAAAAGGGGCAGGGCCACGCAACGGAGACCCGCAGACGCTAGAAGAGGCAAAAGAAAAGGTAAGTTGCAGGGGATTGGGGGCAGGCCGAGGGCTCCTTTTGATCGTATTACAAATTTACCAGCAGCTACATTGCCGGTAAATTTGTAATACCGGCCCCGGCCTTGGCAGGTATTTTACCCTGCAACCCTATTTGCAGCTGGTTCACTGGAAAGCTGTAGTTTATTTGTGCAGACCTCAAGTATCTGAGTCCAAAATTGCTGGATATTGGGGCAGTCCCAAAATATGTGTATTAAGGTGCCTGGGTGTTGTTTGCACCTCCAGCATCTGTTCCAGGGGAAAGTCCAATGTAAAATGAAAATAGTAAATAGGGGGTGTGGCAACAAAAATTGCTGTGGTCAAAAAATTTCCCAGCGCTACGTGAGACAACTTTTTGTCCCTCTTTTTATTTCCAAAATGTTGGGAGGTATGTTATACTTATGAGACACAACTCCTCGAGAGTGGACCACTGTGCTTTAGGATCCTCAGCCTGGGGTCTGGTTGTATCTTGGTACCCTTGATCACATGATTCATTTTGTTTGTGCTCTTGTGGAACTGGTCTTGACAAAAAACTATTTTCAATTTGAGAATGAGTTTTATTTGCAGAAGCACGGTTGCACTATGGGTGCCAACATGGCACCTGCTTATGCAAATATATACATGGATTCGAACAGACATATATTTTTTACAATAGTGAAATTTCTCGACATATTCATGCATATATGCGTTTTGTTGACGATACGTTACTGGATCGAGTGAGACCTTAACTGATTTCTGTACTTATCTCAATAGCATACATACAACGATTAAATTCACTATGGAAGTAAATGCTACTGAGATACATTTTTTAGATGTAAATGTTTGCCATAAGGATGAAAAATTTACAACTACCGTTTACACCAAACCGACTGATCTTAACAATTTATTGAGGCCTACATCCTACCATCCACCAGGCCTTTTTAAGGGATTGCCAAAGAGCCAATTTTTGCGGGTAAAGCGTATCACCTCTGATGATTGTTTATATGATTATTGAGTCCAATAAAATGTTAGCTAAATTTGTGGAAAGGGGCTATGAGAAAACTAGCTTAGAAGCCTTCAGGGAGGAAGTAAAGAGTATACCTAGGAAACAATTACTTGTGAAAAAAACAATAATTCCCAATAAAGTACAGCGAATACCATATGTTTCTACTTATGACAGTAATTCTAAACTTTACCAAAAGATAATTATGAAGTATTGGGGAATTTTGAGCAGTGATCCTAAATATGGCCACTTATTCCAACAGCCACCCTTATTTTCCTATAGACGTGGGAAGAACATTGGGGATTTAATAAAATCCAAAACATCGCAAACAAAAAGGAATTCCATTGAAAACCCGTATTTAAATGGAACTTTCCCCTGCAGAAACTGCGGACATTGCAATAGCATTATATCAGGTAATCAGGTGACACACCCTCAAAAAGGTTCAAAACATGATATTAAAGGCTGCTTCTCATGTGATAGTAGTGATGTAGTGTATTGCATTAAGTGCCCATGCGGCCTTGCATGCGTAGGGCAAACAGCTAGACCAATAAAGATTAGGTTAAATGAACATAAATGCATGATACACAATTATAAACCACAAACCCCACTGACTCCAGGCAGCAAACAGAATGAAAAGGATACATTAAAAATAAAAAGGCAAATGTTATTGGCAAAACATTTTTTCACACAGGGTCATCGTGTGGCACAATTGCGATGGCAGATTTTAGAAAAAGTATTTGTAAATCAAGGGCAGAATAAAAAACGTAAGCTACTCCAAAGGGAGTGCTACTAGATCTGGCTGCTCAAGACCAGAAGTCCGAAAGGCCTCAATGAGGAATACAACTTGTCCTGTTTTGTTTAAGTAAATGTTGAGCTTTGTGTCAAGAAATTTGTTACAAATAATATCATTTATCTCTACAGATTAGAAAAATCTTTTTGTATACTTCAGGGATAGGTAAATCAATCTTATTCTTATCAGGGTTAGTAGAGCGTTTTAGATTTGTTACATTTTATTGAACAGGCCAAGGCCTGAAGATTGTGTAATCTTTTTATCTTTTTTAGATACACTGTTTCTTAACACTTGGAAGGATTTAATCTACTTTGCACAATGTGACCATTACAACTTGCTTATGGATGTTACACATGGACAATTTTGTATATTATGTTTTTTAATATTTTATAAGCACCATATATTTTAATGCAAGCTGGAAGGCGTGATTTTCAATTTTATATGCTAATTTATTGTAACGAGTCACCCTTTAAATTGTCTGCACATGATCACTGTAGTATGCTTGATAAAGGGGTTAGCCCCGAAACGTTGCACGTCCGCACCTAATAAACTAGCAAGGGGTAACCCTGCATGAAGTTCCTTGTGTGCCAGTGTTTCACTACCTGACCCTTGATAAAGGGCCATTGTTTGGCTTGAAACGTTGTAACTGTCCTGATCATTAAGCCTAAGAAAAGCAAAATAAAGGCTTTATAAACAGATATTCCTTTTGGTGCTGTCTGCTACAGTGTGTGTATCTTGGCACCCTACCTTGTCCTCAACTCACCCACTGAAATCCCTGCACTAGTTGCTCACAAAACCACCGGGTCCTAACCCCACTATTCCTCCTTATTTGAGCAGAAGATGCTCACCATCTTCCCTGAGCCTTCCTCTTGCTCCTAGAGAAACTATGACAAAACTTACTATCACTAAATAACCTTTCTAAATCTTCACCACCACGGTAATTCTGGGCCTGTAACAACCTCTCAGAGAGGTGCCTGGAAAGACCCTACGCACATGGTGCTATACCCCTTTTTACTTTTAAATGGACCCTACAATGGACCCAAACAAGGGGACCTAGCTGCCTGAGTGAATCAGAGAACCACAAGGACCACTATAGGTGGCCAAATACAGGGGAGACTGCCTGAGTAGACTATACCTTAATCTCGGGGTCTCTATATGCTCCAACAATGAGGCGAGTTGAACAGGCCGCAGCGCCCCCCCCCCCCCGGTTACCAGGGGCGGCAAAAATGCGTGGATCGGCGCTGCTCAGGCCTGGAATTGTGGCAATGCCACGAAGGCCCGGGCCTAGGGTGGCAATAATTAAGGGCGGCATGCCGCCCAGCTGCAGATTTATTTGTCTTGATCCTGGAGCACTAAGCGCACTAGACACTTGGGGGTATATTTATCAAAGTGTGAAGTTAATAGTGAAGTTCTGCCACTAGAGTGAAATTCCGCCACTCTCCATTCATTTTTATGGGATTTTTATAGGCGTATTTATCAAAGGGTGAACTTTCACTTCACCCATTGATAAATGCGCCTATAAAAATCCCATAAAAATGAATGGAGAGTGGCGTACATATGCAAATTAGGGGTGGGAAGGGGAAACCATTTTTTATTTCCAAGTTTTGTGACAAAACGTCACGCGATTTCCCTCCCCATCCCTAATTTGCATATGCAAATTAGGATTTCGATTTGGTTCGGCCAGGCAGAAGGATTCGGCCGAATCCTGCTGAAAAAGGCCGAAACCTGGCCGAATCCCAAACCGAATCCTGGATTCGGTGCATACCTAAGAAAAACGAAATCATATATTTATTATATAAGAAAAAAAGAAGAAACATAAAATATACCAAAATATACAAAAACAAAACATGAGACCAACCCCTTTTCAACCATATTGGTCTTCCTCAGGGGCACAAATAACAAAAAAACAAAGAAAAAAAGGCCTTTTTTCCTTTGTTTTTTTGTTATTTGTGACCTGAGGAAGACCAATATGGTTGAAACGCGTTAGGCTCACTTTTTGTTTATGTATTTTATATTTTACGTTTCTTCTTTTTTCTTATGTAATAAATATATGATTTCATTTTTCTAAATTGAGTGTGCAATCCTTTCCAGATTTTCTATATGTGAGATTTGGAGACCCACATGGGGAGTCTCCCTTTGGATTAGCACCTCACATTCTTGTAAGGGTGTGCACCCTCTTTTCTAATTTTTAGCAGTACACTTAGGGGCAGATTTATCAAAGGTCGAAGAGAAAATTAGAATGAAAAAAATTCAAATTTCAAGCAAATTTTTGTGCACTTTGACTAGGGAATAGTCCAAATTCGATTTGAAATTTAAAAAAAATCAGAACGTTAAAATTTTGAAATTTATCATGTACTGTCTCTTTAAAAATTCGACTTCAACTATATAAAACCTGCCGTATTGTTGTTTTAGCCTATGGGGGACCTCCTAGAACCTATTTGGAGTCAATTGGTGGACTTTGAAAAATTAATGGTTTTTTGGGGAAAACTTTAAATTGTTCGATTTGAATATGCTATTATTTCGATTGAAAATGGACCTATTAGATCGAAAACGGACCTATTCGGGCAAGAAAAAAAAAAACTTTGATTTAATTTTGGTTGGTCTTTTTCAAATTCGAAATTCGACCCTTGATAAATCTGCCCCTTAGAATAAGGGAAGCCAATGGTTGAACTGGAAATGCCTTATTTGTTCTAATTAGAATTTTGAAGGAATTTTAGGATGAATGAAAATATTTTCACTCCGGCACTTCCGTAAACATGTCAGGCTCGTGGTTTCCCAGTTGAAGCACACAGCAGGTAAGGCCTTCCTCCGGAGAAAAGCATCATGTGGGGATTTTTTTTTTTCTTTCGCTGGTAAATAGCTTTTTTCTTTTCCTCAGGTAAACGGAAATCTCAGCAAAAGGCCAAAGAATTCTGCCTCCGGGTTGAGTAAACTCCTATAACCTTAACACGAAGCTCGACCTGACTAACTGCTTTCCTGGAATTGTGTTGCCTGTCTCAACACGTGCCGTTTTCTGCCTGACGTTCGCTAAAACACACCTCCACCTGCAGCTCTTGTAGCGTTGCCCTAATTATTATTATTATTATTACTACTACTGGTTTTATTATGAACATATAACTCAGTGCTGAAAAGTTATAGACAAAACTGTTCTGACTGACCGCTTAACCGACAGATAACGTAATTACCACTGGATCTTATCAAATTGTAATAATACAGGTATGGGATCTGTTATCTGGAAACCCATAGTCCAGAAAGCTACAAATTACACAAAGGGCGTCTCTCATAGACTCTATTTTATCCAAATAGTTCAAATCTAAAAATTATTTCCTTTTTCTCTGTAATAATAAAACAGTAACTTGTACTTGATCCCAACTAAAATTATAATTAATTCCTATTGGAAGCAAAACCAGCCTATTGGGTTTATTTAATGTTTACATGATTTTCTAGTAGACTTAAAGGAGAAGTAAACCCCTTATTAAAAAAACCCTACCCCTTACCCCAATTTTCATAACCTGGCAAATTTTGTAAAATAGCCATTTTAATTAGGTGGTGTCAGGGCCGGAACTAGGGGTAGGCAGAAGAGGCACGTGCCTAGGGCGCAAAGGTAGAGGGGCGCCTTCCCCTAGTTCCAGAAGTAGTGGTAGCAGTTTTTTTCCTTCTTATGCCTGCTCACTTGCATGTCCGTCCTCTGCGTATTGGCTGCGCATGTGCACTTGTGCATCCCTGACGCATGCGCACTTGTGCTTCCTCGGCTCATGTGAACTTGCGCGTCCTCGGAACATGCGCAAACAGTGGGGCGGCGTAGTCACTGGGCTGCCTAGGGCACCCGGCCAACTTGGCCCAGCACTGGGTGGTGTGGCCACAAAGAGGTGCATGGTCACATTTTTTTATCCCTCTTTCCGTTTCCAGATTGTTGGGAGGTATGCTATGGTTGATTCATTTTCATGAATAAAATGTGTTTTAGATCAAGATGAGAAAATCCCCCCAACAAACACTCCCTGTTTCCATGACAGATTTTGTGACATTTAGACTGAGATAAAAACAAACTAGAAATGATACAGTGGAAGGACCAAAAACGGAATAAACTGTATGGATTATACCAGTGATCCCCAACCAGTAGCTCGTGAGTAACTTGTTGCTCTCCATTATTATTATTATTATTATTATTTTTGAATTCCAGGCAAGTTTTAGTTGTATAAAAACCAGATGTACAGCCAAACAGAGCCTCAATGTAGGTTGACAATCCACATAGGGGCTTTCAAATAGCCAATCACATCACTTATTTGGCACCCCAAGAACATTTTTCATACTAATGTTGCTCCTCAACTCCTTTTACTTCTGAATGTTGCTCACGGGTTCAAAAGGTTGGTGATGCCATGGATTATACTTTTTCAGCAGTTGCAAATAAAATCTTTATTGGCAGTACCACCTTATTTTATATAAAGCTGGCCGTGCATGGGTAGAGCGCTAAATCCCAAGTGGTCAGCCAAATCAGACTCATCCAATGAGATAATACAGGGAACGACATTTGCGGTGTGCTCACCCCCAACTGGATATTCCAGTCTTCCTGATCTGATAAAATCCAGGGCTTGATGGGAGCTGTAGTTTAGCAACATACCGGTTGATCTTTGCCATTTCTAGCTGCATTTTCTAGAAGCGCCTGTCAATTATTCCCACCCTCCGAAAACATTATATTATGGTGAATCACCAGAAAAACTGACGTTTTTGTTTTGATTTTCTCTGACACCGATTTCATGTAATACAGTAGATTTCAAAGCAAAAGAAAAATTAAAGGGGGTTTTCTTATTGCTCAAACCCACCCTCCTCCGCCCTCCAAATCTTACAAACCTGGGGTGGCTGGAAACAAAACACAATGATGAGAAATAGTCAGTCAGAAGGGTGATCCCTTTTTTTACAATCAACAGAATGACAGAATGGAAACACGTCTGCCGCTATTTACTAAGACCTTTGAGAGCTGTCACACAGCTGGGGTTAAAATAGAACTGAAATTCAGCTTTCCCTGACGTGGACAATCTTGACCTAATGATTCAGCAAGCTGAAGTTTGCCCCTTTTTTTTCAGTGCTCAAAACAAATACTGAAACATCCAATTTTCTTTTCTGCTATCATTTTGATTCAGTTTTGGATGGGAAGTGCGAGAGAAAAGATCAATGGAACATAAACTCTTACGAGCAGCCTGACGCCTTGGCAGCTGAGTGTCTCACAAGAGGAAGGAACGTTGAGTAACACTGACTGTAACTTAGTCTACAGTAAAAATGCATTTTATGTTGGGAATTTCTCATTGCCGTTGGTGGTTGAAATGTCCATACTACAGGCATTTTACCATTTTATACTGTAGCTTAGGTGCCGATCTCTCAATATCAGCTGTTTAGAGAGGAAATAGGATATTATCACACAACCTCCAGAATTTTCCTTAGAGGGGCCACGAAAGGGTGACTTTTGTGAGCCCTATATACATATAGAATGTATAGTGGAGCTTTGCAGAAAAGAAAAATTAAAATACAGTTTTGGAAAGCTCCACAAATTTACCTTTTGATGGTGCAGTGTTGTGGTGCCTATAGTAACATTGTGATTAAAGTCTCTGGGAAGGGAGTGTGACTGTGGGATAGCAGGTATAGTAGGGAGAGATGGTGTCTATAGTAACAGTGGATAATAGTCTCTGGGAAGGGAGTGTGACTGTGGGATAGCAGGTATAGTAGGGAGAGATGGTGTCTATAGTAACAGTGGGATAATAGTCTCTGGGAAGGGAGTGTGACTGTGGTATAGCAGGTATAGTAGGGAGAGATGGTGTCTATAGTAACAGTGGGATACTAGTCTCTGGGAAGGGAGTGGGGTTGTGGGATAGCAGGTATAGTAGGGAGAGATGGTGCCTATAGTAACAGTGGGATAATAGTCTCTGGGAAGGGAGTGTGACTGTGGGATAGCAGGTATAGTAGGGAGAGATGGTGTCTATAGTAACAGTGGGATAATAGTCTCTGGGAAGGGAGTGGGGTTGTGGGATAGCAGGTATAGTAAAAGAGATGGTGCCTATAGTAACAGTGGATAATAGTCTCTGGGAAGGGAGTGTGACTGTGGGATAGCAGGTATAGTAGGGAGAGATGGTGCCTATAGTAACAGTGGGATAATCTGGGGAGGGACTGTTTCTTGGAAATGACAATATAGCAGCAGCACCTCCAAGTATTCCATGCCATTATTAGCACATAAATGATATTAGTGTGACACTAATAACCTTTGTCAAAATGTTAATGTAATTTCTGAGCAGTACAAAATGTACCCACACACAGTGGCATTTAATAAACTGCACACTTACAGGCATATATTGTATAAAATACAACTCAGCATTAGGATAAAATAATGTTTCCTGAAAAATTCCTTCAGTGTCTGTAAATTCTCCCTGTTTCTGACATTAAATACATTATTACACGAATCTCTTGACTTCAGAAAGGGATACTGAGCGGTGGGAAATCCTTGGTTTAGCTCTAACCTGCACCACTAGAAATCCCTTGGCTCACAAAGGAGGAAATGACAGAACAAACCAGGGCACCTCGGCTAAACCGAAGCATCTGGTATTGTTTTGTGATTCCCTGTTCCTTATCGCTCTGTAGTTTTCAAAAATATTCC
Organism: Xenopus petersii; assembly: GCA_038501925.1. NCBI lineage: Eukaryota > Metazoa > Chordata > Amphibia > Anura > Pipidae > Xenopus > Xenopus petersii. The sequence continues at coordinate 22,468,155 of CM076672.1, read as the reverse complement.
TACTTTGCTGCACATGCCAGAAAAACACGCTTGTGATGCAATTTACTAAAACATGTGGCATTTCATGTAGTTGTACCACTTGAGTGGCCTAACCACAGGGTTACAAGATCCTGTATGAATCTCATTATTTACATCACTCTGGGATTTTGAGCCCTAAACTGTCTTAATCATTCTGGTAATTAGTCTAGAAATATAAATGTTTAGTCATTGGCTCCAATTTTGGGACACCATTAGGTGTTTTGTTCCCGCGTCTGGGCTGCTATGAAACACAGTGGACTGAACATTAAAAGCACTGTCATAAGTGGGCACATTACTGAGCACAAAAACACATGCAGGGTTGGACTGGACCAGCAGGAGACTGGGTAAAAACCCGGTGGGCTCCACCAACCCAGACTTGCACCTGTCTGCTGCCTGCATAGGCCTGTGTTGCCCCCTGATTTCTTTCCCAGGCCCCAATCGAGAGAAAAGGTGCGCTAGGGAGCCTGGAGGGGGTTGTGACTGGGGCGGGGGCCTGGAGGGGGATTATGGCCAGGCCCGGATTTGTGGCGAGGCCACATATGTTCGTGCCTGCTCCCCATGCTTTTGTGCCAGCGTTTGGTAGTGTGGGCAGGCGCTAGGACCGCGCGGAGCGCACGGCCTAGGGGCGCCTGCCCAGCGAATCCGGCGCTGGTTACAGCTGGGACAGGAGGGCTCAGGAGGGGGGCCTGTGTCGTGGCCCATGTGGGCCTTGGACCCTCTAGTCTGACACTGTCAGGTGTCTGGGATTTTAGGTCACTGTTATAGATGCCATTGGAGGGTTAATATTGGTGTTTTCTCCTCACGCTTTTGCTCTACTTAAACCACTCTGGACAAATAGCTCAACATCTCCCCATATGCCATTTCCCTAGTCCAAAAGCATGTGCAAGCATATAAGGCGCCTATGTTTTCTGGTGTCTAATGCCAACGAGGCAATGTTCCAAGGCTCCAGGGCGTCAGGCAGTACGTGTAGGGCAATGCATCCACAGGGTGTGGTGACTTTTTAATTAGGCTGATATTACAGGGAAAAACCCCACATTGTGGGTAAAAGAAATAGGAAATTGTGTCGATTTATTGCACTAATTACATTGCCCAAACTAGAAAATGAGAATAGAAGTGTCATTTATTTATCCCACGGGTCCACATTTGAAAGCAAAATTGTTTCCAATAGGATCCATCCACTGGGTATTTGAACACATGGAATTTTAGTGAATCCCACACCTTCCACTGAACCAGACAATATGTACAGTGCTCCCAAGCACCTTACGTCTATTTGCATCCTTAGCTTTCACACACATGTTCATTTTAGTGCTGCCAGTCACAGGCAGCACTGTATTCATGAGAATGAGGGGTGGTGACATCACAGGATGGAAATTAGCGATTGGTCGATCACCACATCAATCAAGGAAAGTCCTGTTCCGATTTCATAATTTGGAAAACCAGACGGGAAGTTTTGACCCGGAACAACTCTTCCAAAATTGAGCTGTCCAGGTCAAACCCAGACAGGTGACAACCCTATTTCATACTCTGCATCTGTTCTGGATCACAATGGGGCAGGATGGTGATGTCACAGGGTGGAATGTGTGAAGTCAGGGCAGGACTATGATGTGGCAATTGGCGATTGGTTGATCACTGCATTTATTCCCACCCTGGCAATGGTAATTGGGTTCTCTATAATCACGGTTTACTAAAATGTGTCAATTCTGGGGACAAATTCTCACCCAATATACCCCCTCAGCTCAGCGACAAGATCAGATCAAATTTGAAAAAAACACACAATGACCTTTCTGGCAACTTGTTTGTTCGTTTGGCTTGTGTTTTCAGCAAATAATCATTAAGAAGCATGTCTTTACAACAATAAAGTCCATGGCCAATGCACTGGGACCTGTTTTTAATTTTTCCATCTGAGTTCTGACCCGTGGCACACCTGACAGTTGGCCACAGAACAACTGAGGCCATCAGAATTCTCTTCTCTAGATGTCCCAATTTCTGATTCAAAAGCATGGGAAGCTCTCTGATGATGACATGTACCAGGGGGACAGCTTGAGAACGCCAACCACCCAACCACCATTCGCTGATGAGGATGATTCTCTAACTTCCCATTTTGCCATGCTTTCAGTTCTGTAGAGGAACTTCCTCCGTTGCACAAAGTAGGAGCTCAGGCGCATTGGAGGATACACTTGTCAATCATAGCTGTGCCCAGAATGAACGTCACTGGATTAGCCAGCACAGCATCATTTAAAATCAGGGCAATCTGTGAAATGATCAGCAGATATAAAGAGTTTTAGAGATATGGGCTTCACCCAGTGTATACGTACGTTACTTCTGGGTCCTCTGGTTTCCTCCAACAAAAATATTCAGGCACATTTACTGGCTCCTGAAAGGTTTGATCATAGTGTGTGTGAATGCATTAGGGACCTTAGATTGTGAGCTCCACTAGGGCAGTAAATGTTGTAAAATCTCTGTAAAGAGCTGCATCATATGTGACCACTTTCCAGCTTTCCCTTGACCACGTGGGCAAACTCCATCCACCTCTGCAGGCTCATTTCCACTAGGGATGGACCGAATCCACTATTTTGGATTCGGCTGAACCCCCGAATCCTTTGCGAAAGATTCGGCCGAATAGAGAACCGAATCAGAATCCTAATTTAACTTCTGCGCGCCCCTAGGCCGCAGGGTCCGACCAGGCGGCCGCGCGGTCCTAGCGCCCGCCTTCCCAGCGGGCCAGAGAAAAAACGCCGGCGCAGCTGGTGCAGTTGAACAGCGGCTGGGCGGCATGCCGCCCCTATTTCTTTGCCGCCCTAGGCCCGGGCCTATGCGGCCTTGCCGCAAATCCGGGCCTGATCATTGAGGTGCAGCTCATTCCTGGAATGAGCATGAAATTAACAGAAAATTCAACCCTGTTTTCTTCCTCCCTACACCAATGTCTTAGTTCCTCGTTCACCTTAAAGGAGAAGGAAAGGCTAAAATCAAGTAAGCTTTATCAGCAAGGTCTATATAAATACACCAGTAAACCCTCAAAGTAATTCTGCTCTGAGTCCTCTGTCAAAAGAAACAGCATTTCTTTCCTTCTATTGTGTACTCATGGGCTTCTGTATCAGACTTCATGTTTTCAGCTTAAACCTCCACGGCTAGGGCTTGAGCATGCTCAGTTTGCGCCCAGAATTATGGGTGAGCAGAGAGAGACTCTGGCAGGAAGTGATGTCACAACAAGCTAATATGGCAGCTGCTATCCTAAACAAACAGAGAGAGCTTCTAGAGGTGTTTACTCAGGTATGGTAAAGCATTCTGCAGAATAAATATAGTGTAATAGCTTGCACTATTGTGGCTGATCTATTGGCAATAAACTGCTTCAGTAGCTTTCCTTCTCCTTTAATAAATAAGAATGTTGGAAGGTGCATTTGGGGCTGTATGTGAGCACAGACGTATCCTTCTTTATCTAGGAATTTTTAGATTTGAGTGTCAGTTGTTTCCTTCATGGTGTGTGTTTAAAGTCAACCTGTAAAACACATTACCTATCCATGAGGTTATTTTTTTAACATGTCTGGAACATGTTTAGTTAGGCGCATTCTTATTATTCATATTCAGACACGTGTCTGAGTCACCATAACTTATATTTAGAAGACTCAGATGACTTGGGGTGAAATTTTCAAATTGCAAAATGTATTTTCAGGACACTTGGTCCAATTTTCGCCAAAGCTGAAGCTGTGGAAGGGCCAAGCTGCTGTGTCTGACACTATATTAGTCCCACAGTCTCTTTGGTGGGGCTTGCAGGGCAGTAATTGAAGGTAGAAAGACTGGTTGTGTAATAGGACATGGCAGGGACAACAAGGTGAGGTGGCCTTCAGTGGGCTGCGAAAAATCATTTAGTGGGGCTAGTTTTTTCTGTCCACCCACATAAAATAAAAAAAAAAATTGGGGGAATTTCTAGGGCCTCCCTAATTCCCTAATTCCTTCAGCTATGACTGCCAGAACCTACAACATAAAGAGAGTGTCTTCGGGTGCTGGTCATTGTGTCTGAACAACTACAATAAATACACACTTGTGCACAGAAGGGAAGGAGAGTATAATTTTACCTGCAGAGAGTCAGTTACCCATGAATATCTGGGGGTCACCAGCCAAAAGAGTGGGTACCTTGTCGATAGGATTTTCAGTTGCGGATATAGATGCGAGTCGCGAGTACGTTTGCTGGTCTAATATATATTTCTTCTCTTATAGTATCTATATTATCTATATATTTTACTCCTTTAAACATTTTATAATCCCTTCTGACCCTGCCCACGTCTAATGATGTCACTTCCAGTTTGCTGCAGTTGTGCGGATTAGTTTGCAGATATGGCAGTTGCGGGATTGTTTGGGTAGCGGGAAACATAATGGGTTTCGGGTCACGGGTTTGGTCCAGGGCTGGGTTTCAAAAATTGTTTCCGTGTAAGACTGTCAAGGGCCCCGTCCTGAGTGCGCAGAACAGTTTTAATCCCAAAAAAATGGATATTCTGAAACTATAAAATCTAGAAAAGGAGCAATACATGTAATAAAAAGAAAGAGTTTATCTTTAGTTTCACAGTCACACTCAATGTGTTTTTAACGTTTACTCCATAAATTGATTGTAATGGCAGATACAAAGGCTACTTCTAAGAAAGGCCTGGATGCATTTTTAGGTAATTGAGAAAAATACAAAGTTACTGGTATAAGCAATATTTATTTCACAACACTGGCTCAGGGATTAGATAGTTTGGGATTTGGAAAGATTCCCCTCCCCCTTATTAAAGAAAGATTAAGTTTTTTTCTGCATCTGGAAGCTGAGAAATAATGATTGGAGGGAAGCGATGAACTTGATGAACTTGTGTCAACCCTAAGTACTATGTTACTGTCAGTAATAATTATGATGTTCATTTATTTTTACCTGTAGTCATTGCGAAACCTGCCACATACAGGTACAAATCTGTCGGATGAATGACAATGCTGTGAGTTGGCATGATATTTGGTCTTAAAATAGTAATATATACTAAGCACTTTCTAATGCATTCATAAGGTATTTCCTGAATGTCAAAAATCTACCTAGTATGTCAAAATATTCACCTGTGCACTCTACTGAGCCAAACGTGACCTCACTATTTATCATAGTTTCAGCTTATTACTTTAATTATCTACCCACTTCATATACACACATGGATCAATATACAATGCCAAGAGCTGTAGTTACATAGTTACATAGTTAAATTGGGTTGAAAAAAGACAAAGTCCATCAAGTTCAACCCCTCCAAATGAAAACCCAGCATCCATACACACACCCCTCCCTACTTTTAATTAAATTCTATATACCCATATCTATACTAACTATAGAGCTTAGTATCACAATAGCCTTTGATATTATGTCTGTCCAAAAAATCATCCAAGCCATTCTTATAGTCATTAACTGAATCAGCATCACAACATCACCCGGCAGTGCATTCCACAACCTCACTGTCCTGACTGTGAAGAACCCCCTACGTTGCTTCAAATGAAAGTTCTTTTCTTCTATTCTAAAGGGGAGGCCTCTGGTACGGTGATCCACTTTATGGGTAAAAAGGTCCCCTGCCATTTGTCTATAATGTCCTCTAATGTACTTGTAAAGTGTAATCATGTCCCCTCACAAGCGCCTTTTTGCCAGAGAAAACAACCCCAACCTTGACAGTCTCCCCTCATAATTTAACTCTTCCCTCCCTCTAACCAATTTAGTTGCACTTAGTCTCTGCACTCTCTCCAGCTCATTTATATCCCTCTTAAGGACTGGAGTCAAAAACTGCACTGCATACTCCAGATGAGGCCTTACCAGGGACCTATAAAGAGGCATAATTATGTTTTCATCCCTTGAGTTAATGCCCTTTTTTATGCAAGACAGAACTTTATTTGCTTCAGTAGCCACAGAATGACACTGCCCAGAATTAGACACCGTGTTATCTACAAAAACCCCAAGATCCATCTCATTTAAGGAAACCCCCAACACACTGCCATTTAGTGTATAACTTGCATTTATATTATTTTGCCAAAGTGCATAACCTGCATTTATCAACATTGAACCTCATTTTCCAGTTTGCTGCCCAGTTTTCCAGTTTAGACAAATCACTCTGCAAAGTGGCAGCATCCTGCATGGAACCTATAGTTCTGCACAATTTAGTATCATCTGCAAAAATAGAAACAGTACTTTCAATGCCCACCTCCAGGTCATTAATAAACAAGTTGAAAAGCAAGGGACCTAGTACAGAGCCCTGCGGTACTCCACTAACAACACTGGTCCAATTAGAAAATGTTCCATTTACCACCACTCTTTGTAGTCTATCTTTTAGCCAGTTCTCTATCCAGGTACAAATACTATGTTCCAGGCCAACATTCCTTAATTTAACCAGTAACCTTTTGTGTGGCACTGTATCAAATGCTTTAGCAAAGTCTAAGTAAATCACATCCACTGCCATCCCAGAATCGAGGTCTCTACTTACATTCTCATAAAAAGAAATTAAGTTAGTCTGGCAAGATCTATTACACATAAAACCATGCTGGCACAAACTCATAGTATTATGATTTGCTATGAAGTACAGTATCTTACCCACTTGTCACTCATGATTAGTTAAAGGATAAGTAAACCTTTAAAATAAGTGAATGTAAAATTGATGAGGGTGCTACTCTAAGAACTTTTGAAATGCACATTCATTATTTTATTTTTTTTAGTTTCAAGTTATTAAAGGATACATCTGCTGTTACTATGAACAACAGTGCCACCTTCTGGTCATTTTCCCACCACTAAGTAGTCAAGGAATTTGTCAGGCGAAAGAAAGAGGCTGCTCTAATGTTCTTCTGCTTAGAAAAAAAATTAGAGACCTTTCTCAAATCTTTCCTAAGCAGAAGAACATCAGAGCAGACTCTTTCTTTCTCCTGACAACTTCCTTGACTACTTGACTACTTTAAAGGGCATGTAAAGTGTAAAATATAGAAATGCTGGATTTTGTATACTAAATATAAACATGAACTTACTGCACCAAAGTTGGCTACAGGGGGTCACCATCTTGTAACTTTGTTAAATATCTTTGCAAGACCAAGACTACGCACATGCTCAGTGTGGTCTGGGCTGCTTAGGGATCGTCATAAACAAAGCTGCTTGAGTTGTGCATGGCTGGGAAGTAAGGCGGGGGCTCCCCCTGCTGTTCAGAAGTATGATTGTTTCCCTGCTCAGCAGTTAGGGACCTTCTGACAATTCCTATCCACAGCAGGGAATGAAGGGAGAATTTCACTGCATACAGTCAAGTTTCTTATAAAGACGGTACACATTTTTTTAATCAAAGTAAATTGGAGATAGGTTTCTTTTTCATTAAAGAAAGTAAAAATGGGATTTTATTTTTTTGCCTTTACATGCCCTTTAAAACTGTATCTTGGAATTAAAAAAAATAACCAATGTACAGTACATTGAAAAGCTTCTTAGAATAGCCCCCTCATCAATTTTACATTCACTTATTTTTAGGGCTTACTTATCCTTTAAGTAAATTCCCATTTCTGGCTATGAATACTACAGTAAGTCAGTTTAGAAGTAATCTTAGCCACTCAATTTCCTGCATGTTGTTTGACCTCTAGGGGGCAGCGATGTTAAACAAAACTACAGCTAGGATAACTGTGATTAGGAATTATGGGGGAGTGGGAAGGATTTGAGAGCATGGGGTGTGACTGCAGGGGGTCATAGATGTGGCCATTTTTTTCACTGGGAATCAAAATAATCGAATAACTTTCGAATTTTTTTTAAAACTGATTTAATTTTTCTCTGTGACAATAAAACAATACCTTGTACTTGATCCCAACAGAAATATAATTAATCCTTATTAGATGCAAAACAATCCTATTGGGGGTTTTTAATGTTACAATTCATTTTAAGTAGATTATCTCTGGAATACCTAAGGACCCGAGCATTCTGGATAACAGATCCCATACCTGTACTATTAATTTTATTATGTGCCTGGGCAATAACTGGTGCATGTGAGATACTTCTACACACATACACCAACAGCAGTGCACCTTGCTTTCAGTTTTTGATGGAAATCACATTTTCATTATTTGACTGTTTTCAGTAAGTGCAGCTATTTTTCTCCCTTCTGATCACAGAAACAACCAAGTTCCAGTATATGTGTGAGATTCACCCTTTGCTCATGTGCTTGTCTTAGACCTTTTGGGTGTTGTGGGTTTCCCATTCGGTGAGTATTTACATGTGACTTCCTCTCGCCTATCTGTGATTGCTACAAAGTGTGTTTAGCAATACAGTAACTGAGATCTAATTAATGTGCCTGTGAATTAACCTTTCATTATTTATTTAACATTGGACTGTTTTATTTATACAGCTATACTACACAGCTGCTACAGTCCCTTTAAGATGTTTTCTTCAACCTATAGGCTTTTCTCCCTACAGAGACTATTATCCACTGTTACTATAGGCACCATCTCTCCCTACTATACCTGCTATCCCACAGTCACACTCCCTTCCCAGATACTATTATCCCACTGTTACTATAGGTACCATCACTCCCTACTATACCTGCTATCCCACAGTCACACTCCCTTCCCAGAGACTATTATCCCGCTGTTACTATAGGCACCATCTCTCCCTACTATACCTGCTATCCCACAGTCACACTCCCTTCCCAGAGACTATTATCCACTGTTACTATAGGCACTGTCTCTCCCTACTATACCTGCTATCCCACAGTCACACTCCCTTCCCAGAGACTATTATCCACTGTTACTATAGGCACCATTTCTCCCTACTATACCTGCTATCCCACAGTCACACTCCCTTCCCAGAGACTATTATCCCACTGTTACTATAGACACCATCTCTCCCTACTATACCTGCTATCCCACAGTCACACTCCCTTCCCAGAGACTATTATCCCACTGTTACTATAGGCACCATCTCTCCCTACTATACCTGCTATCCCACAGTCACACTCCCTTCCCAGAGACTATTATCCCACTGTTACTATAGGCACCATCTCTCCCTACCATACCTGCTATCCCACAGTCACACTCCCTTCCCAGAGACTATTATCCCACTGTTACTATAGGCACCATCTCTCCCTACTATACCTGCTATCCCACAGTCACACTCCCTTCCCAGAGACTATTATCCACTGTTACTATAGACACCATCTCTCCCTACTATACCTGCTATCCCACAGTCACACTCCCTTCCCAGAGACTATTATCCCACTGTTACTATAGACACCATCTCTCCCTACTATACCTGCTATCCCACAGTCACACTCCCTTCCCAGAGACTATTATACCACTGTTACTATAGACACCATCTCTCCCTACTATACCTGCTATCCCACAGTCACACTCCCTTCCCAGAGACTATTATCCCACTGTTACTATAGACACCATCTCTCCCTACTATACCTGCTATCCCACAGTCACACTCCCTTCCCAGAGACTATTATCCACTGTTACTATAGGCACCATCTCTCACTACTATACCTGCTATTCCACAGTCACACTCCCTTCCCAGAGACTATTATCCACTGTTACTATAGGCACCATCTCTCCCTACTATACCTGCTATCCCACAGTCACACTCCCTTCCCAGATATTATTATCCCACTGTTGCTATAGAATACAGGGAAATTAACAATAACCATTGATCAGTTTAATTTTCCACTTGCAACTACTCTTCTTAAAAGTTTAATATGTGTTCTTTCCGAGGTTGTTGTCCCAGTGTGGACTATTACAACTCCCCACATTTGTCTGTATTTATTAAAATGCTGGTTTTTATTCACGTTTTATAAATAGTGAAAAAATGCAAGTGATCAGTGCAAAATGTTTCTTTTTCCTTCACCAGTTATTCTTTTCCAGAATTTTCTCCTGAGCGAAGAGATGCCAATACAAATCATACAGAGCTGTAGGAGCTTCTTATAGACTTGCATTGTGTCACTGTTTGAATCAATTTTCACAACTTCTCACTTTGGTCAGTTGAATTTGGAGCAGGTGTTTGGATCATATGATTTGGCAACCAGTTTTAGTGGAAAAAAAATCAGAAAAAATTGACCTGCAGAAAAAATGCAAATCATTAACAGGAAAGTAATGTAATTTCTTGGAATGTTCAGATACAGGTATGGGACCTGTTATACAAAATGCTCAGGACCTGGGATTTTCCTGATAAGTAAAGTAATCTTTTCATAATTTGAATCTCCAACTAAAATATCATATAAACATTAATTAAACCCAATAGGAATGTTTTGCCTCCAATAAGCATTAATTATATCTTAATAAGATACAGCATTGTTTTATTATTACAGAAAAAAGTGAAATCATTATTTGTGGTTTTTGAGTTATTTAGCTTTATATTCAGCAGCTCTCCAGTTTGCAGTTTCAGCAATATGGTTGCTAGGGTCCAAATTACCCTAGCAACCATGCATTGATTTGAATGAGAGACTGGAATATTAATAGAAGAGGCCTGTATAGAAAGAGGACCAATAAAAAGTAGCACAAACAATAAGTTTGCAGCCTTACAGGGATTTTTTTAGATGGGGTCAGTGACCCTCATTTGAAAGATGGAAAGAGTCAGAAGAAAAAATGAAATAATTAAAAATAAATAAATAATAAAGAGAATTTGAAAAGTTGCTTAGAATTATCCATTCTATAACATACTAAAAGTTAACTTAAAGGCGAACCACCCCTTTAATACACATGTAAAAGCTGCAGGAATTTTACAAGTTGGGTAAAACTGGATTTTATTGTTGTTACCTCTAGACATTTTGCACCATATTTCCTTATCTTCACATTACCATCCAAACAAAACGCTTCCTCCTCACCCTGCGCTTCATGTCACCAGTAAATAATAGCAATGACAATGTTAAAGGAAAATAAAGCCCAGTGTATTTATAAGCAGCAAAGTTCATCTGCACGTGAGTTGCTTTATGTAGCCCATATGTGGAATAAAGTACATTGTGCACAAACATAGAACTAACTGATGTTTTCTGCACATTTGCATTCATTCATAAAGAGTGGGGAAAGCCTGACCTATCTGCAGACACAACAGGTTAATGGACACCGTTCAACTGAAGTTCACTAGATCTGGTTTATTTACAAACGGGGACACATGCAAAAAAAAAACTGTTGCTAGGTGTTGTACAGGTATGGGATCCGTTATTCGGAAACTCGTTATCCAGAAAGCTTCAAATGACAGAAAGGCCGTGTCCCATAAACTCAATTTTATCTAAATAATCCAAATTTTAAAAAATAATTTCCCTTTTCTCTGTAATACAGTAATAAAACAGTAACTTGTACTTGATCCCAACTAAGATATAATTAATCTTTATTAGAAGCAAAACCAGCCTATTGGGTTTATTTAATGTTTCCATGATTTTCTAGTAGATTTAAGGTATGGAGACCCAAACTACGGAAAGATCTATTATCTGGAAAACCCCAGGGCCCGAGCATTCTACATAATAGGTCCCATATCTGTACAAGTTGCATAGGGGCTGCACTGGCATGTTCTTGCATACAAGCTTCCACAGCAAAAATGTAAGGGCTTCCACGCTTATGGTTTTAGGGTGGGCCAGAAAGACACCTATTTGGGTGAAAAAGAAATACATAGCATGAGATTTCCCTGAGGAGGAAATACAGGTAGTGATGGGCAAATTTCTCCCATTTCGATTCGCTGAAAAGTTTGCAAATTTCCTGCGAAATTTGTGAAACAGTGAAAAATTCACAAAACTCAAAAATTAATGGCTCTTAAATTTTGACGCCGGCGTTAAGGTCAAGGGCGTCCGAATAGTGTCGATGCAATCTACTTTTCCGTTGCGCGGCCAAATATTTATGGCGACAACTAATTTTCATGAGAGTTTCATGAATTTATTCCCCGGCATCGAAATGCGGAAATTCGCCACGCATTTGCGCCTGGCAAGTTTATTCGCCCATCACTAAATACAGGTTAGTTCCAGAACAGACAGTATGCCACAGTTTTCTAGGAATACGCCTACAGAAGTGAATAGAGGCCCTGGAAAATGTTCCAGGGGGAAAGGTGCAAGTAAGCTAATATCACATAGCATTCCACTGGAGATGAACATATTCATGACAATGCAGAAGATAACCAATTAAGGCTTAATTTGGGGCTGGAAGTTTAAAAAAACTGTTGTGGTGTTGGGAATTTACAAACAATTTCTTGGAACTAGCTGGAGAAGTCAGGGTGGGCAACTGCCCCCTCTTGCGGACACCCATGAATAAAGGTGTTCTCCTTGAACTGTGGTGAAAGGAGAACTAAACCCTAAAAATGAATATGGCTAAAAATGCCTTATTTTATATATAGAACTTATTGCACCAGCCTAAAGTTTCAGCTTGTCAATAGCAGCAATGATCCAGGACTTCAAACTTGTCACAGGGGGTCACCATCTTGGAAAGTGTCTGTGACACTCACATGCTCAGTGGGCTCTGATTGGCTGTTGAGAAGCTAAGCTTAGGGCTCGTCACTAATTATCCAGCAGAAAATGAGCTTCCCCTGTAATATAAGCTGATGCTACAGGTTTGCTGATTATTAAATTCTGATGCTAATTGCACTGGTTTCTGTGCTGCCATGTAGTCATTATCTGTATTAATTACTAATCAGCCTTATATTGTGACATTTCTATTCTATGAGTACTGTATATTGTGAGTGGGTCCCTAAGCTCAGTAAGTGACAGCAGCACAGAGCATGTGCAGTGAATCATCAGAAAAGAAGATGGGGAGCTACTGGGGCATCTTTGGAGACACAGATCTTTACTGCTAAAGGGCTGTGATTGCCTTGGGCTGGTACAGAAGCACAAACCATAATGTACAACATTTCTAGCTACTTCTTTAGTTAATATTTAGTTATACTTGAAGTGGGGTCAGTTGTCTGTTTACCTTTCAATACGGTTCCCACACAAAGCAACTGGTTTATCATATAAACATATAAAGACGAGACACCTACCTGTTTTTAGAAAAAATCCACCATGCCAGACAGTTGATGCTAAATCCAGTGAAGAGACTGAGGGGGTACTGTCCTGTATATGTTCCCAAAGGGGGAAGTCTGGTTCCTAGGGTGGTGCTGTACCCTATTAAGAAGCCAGGAAATATCACCTGCAAGGACAGCTTAATGCACAGGCTCCCAGGGACCCAGTGTGGTCAGGGAACCATCTAGCTTTTTTCAATTATTGTTTCAATTTTCTTTTAATATATTTATTTTTATTTGCCTTGGGGTTGGTCAGGTGCACCTGCTGGGAGAAGTAGGCAGGCAAAGCATGTGCGATTGTGCATGCAGAAGAGTTTGGCTGCATGGGTGCCTGGATCTGCACACAGCCGGACCCTGCAGTTGCCTAGAAGGGAACCTGTGGATGTAGCCTGGGGGCCTCACACCTCATTAATTCACAACTGACCACTTGCTCAAGAAAGGTGATAATTCCAGGTTTGTCCAGGCTCACTTACACTTGGCCTGGAGCTTGCATAGAGTGACATATGCATCAAATCAGCAACAAGCAAATCTGTGCTAGAGGCACCTTTAAAGACCTGCATATAGGCCTAAGCACCCTATTAAATGAATTATTTTGGGTGCCATTGTCAGCTGGACCAATGGAACAATGGTAAGCATTGTAAACTTGCCAAAGTGAGCTCTCAGAGAAAATTAGTAAAGGGAAAGGAGTAGAGGCACTTTAATCTGGGAGGGGGTTTATATAAATTTATCCCTGCAAGACTGTTCAGAGCACATAGGAGCCTCCATGTAAATTAGAAATGAACGGTTCCATCTCCAGATGCAGAAAGCATTTTCTTTACTTGAAAAGCAGCAACGTTTTTGAATAAAATAAAATGACTGCAGAGAATTTTGGTTTTGTTTGGTACTTGCCAGACGTGATTTATAGTTGTCTCTATGTTTATCTGCAGAGGGTTGTCGCTTTTGCATATCCTTCTTCATCTGATCTATTCCTTATCTATGTTTTCCCCTACCAGGAAGGCAAGTTCCTCTTTACGTAAAGGCCACAACACTGCCCATGTACTGCAGAAGCTGTTATTTAATTATTATGAAATATGGCCTTCCAAGTAACATGGCATTAAACATTCATGTTATTTAAAGAGGAGAAATTTCCCACAAATCAAGTTAACAGAATGTGAAATTTAGAAATTGCATGTTTTCCTCCTATAAAAAGAGCTGGGCTGAGGTTAGAACAGAAAATGTGTGTTCAGTAGAGTTTCAGTTTTTAATCTTTAGGTCTGGGCCCAAAAATGGATCATAATGATCTTCTCTGACACATGGATAAATCCCAGGATATTAAATAGACGCACGCAATTGAAACAAGGCACATGAATAATCCTTGCCAAACACTTTGAGGTCACCAGAAGAGCAGATGATTGCCAAATCTAACCAGAGCACTCTGCCAAATCAGGTTTATGTGAATGTTGGCCTTGGGGTAAATCAGGCCCTGCCATTTCAAGTACACAGAGGCCCAAACAGCCCCCCATCAGCCTAATAAATAGTGACTGTCTATGGCATCTTACAGAAACCCCTCTGGCATTAGTCAGAACACACAGATTGCCAGTTTGGGCCTGGGGTAAATGATCAGATCATACCGTGGGCCTACAGAAACCCCTTTAGATGAGGGCAGCATCAACTTGCCAGTGCCAAATGGGGTTTTAAAACCTGCCTGGTAGGTATCTTGACAATTTTCACTAAGGTAGTGGTAAGGTTGGCCTTCCTCCATCCAAGTTGGGGGCATCTATCAGCCTTAGTGTGGCCACCTTAATAATTAAAATAATCTTGGTGCCCAATCTCACCATATTTTATTTGGGCCCTGTTCAAGAAAGCGCAAAACAACCCTGGATCCCACAGTCACAGTCACTACCCAGAGACTATTATCCCACTGTTACTATAGGCACAATCTCTCCCTACTATACCTGCTATCCCACAGTCACACTCCCTTCCCAGAGTCTATTATCCACTGTTACTATAGGCACCATCTCTCCCTACTATACCTGCTATCCCACAGTCACACTCCCTTCCCAGAGACTATTATCCACTGTTACTATAGGCACCATCTCTCCCTACTATACCTGCTATCCCACAGTCACACTCCCTTCCCAGAGACTATTATCCACTGTTACTATAGGCACCATCTCTCCCTACTATACCTGCTATCCCACAGTCACACTCCCTTCCCAGAGACTATTATCCACTGTTACTATAGGCACCATCTCTCCCTACTATACCTGCTATCCCACAGTCACACTCCCTTCCCAGAGACTATTATCCACTGTTACTATAGGCACCATCTCTCCTTACTATACCTGCTATCCCACAGTCACACTCCCTTCCCAGAGACTATTATCCACTGTTACTATAGGCACCATCTCTCCCACTGTTACTATAGGCACCATCTCTCCCTACTATACCTGCTATCCCACAGTCACACTCCCTTCCCAGAGACTATTATCCCACTGTTACTATAGGCACCATCTCTCCCTACTATACCTGCTATCCCACAGTCACAGTCACTTCCCAGAGACTATTATCCCACTGTTACTATAGGCACCATCTCTCCCTACTATACGTGCTATTCCACAGTCACACTCCCTTCCCAGAGACTATTATCCACTGTTACTATAGGCACCATCTCTCCCACTGTTACTATAGGCACCATCTCTCCCTACTATACCTGCTATCCCACAGTCACACTCCCTTCCCAGAGACGATTATCCACTGTTACTATAGGCACCATCTCTCCCACTGTTACTATAGGCACCATCTCTCCCTACTATACCTGCTATCCCACAGTCACACTCCCTTCCCAGAGTCTATTATCCACTGTTACTATAGACACCATCTCTCCCTACTATACCTGCTATCCCACAGTCACACTCCCTTCCCAGAGACTATTATCCCACTGTTACTATAGGCACCATCTCTCCCTACTATACCTGCTATCCCACAGTCACACTCCCTTCCCAGAGACTATTATCCACTGTTACTATAGGCACCATCTCTCCCACTGTTACTATAGGCACCATCTCTCCCTACTATACCTGCTATCCCACAGTCACACTCCCTTCCCAGAGACTATTATCCCACTGTTACTATAGACACCATCTCTCCCTACTATACCTGCTATCCCACAGTCACACTCCCTTCCCAGAGTCTATTATCCACTGTTACTATAGACACCATCTCTCCCTACTATACCTGCTATCCCACAGTCACACTCCCTTCCCAGAGACTATTATCCACTGTTACTATAGGCACTATCTCTCCCTACTATACCTGCTATCCCACAGTCACACTCCCTTCCCAGAGACTATTATCCACTGTTACTATAGGCACCATCTCTCCCACTGTTACTATAGGCACCATCTCTCCCTACTATACCTGCTATCCCACAGTCACACTCCCTTCCCAGAGACTATTATCCACTGTTACTATAGGCACCATCTCTCCCTACTATACCTGCTATCCCACAGTCACACTCCCTTCCCAGAGACTATTATCCACTGTTACTATAGGCACCATCTCTCCCACTGTTACTATAGGCACCATCTCTCCCTACTATACCTGCTATCCCGCAGTCACACTCCCTTCCCAATAGTTGCTATCCCACTTTTTCTTTGACTGTATAGTGACATATTGGTTATGTTTGTTTGTAATGAGTTTTCCCATATTCCTCTTGCCTGCAAATTCTGTGTTGGCCCTAGAGACAGCTCTGGGCACAAGGTGATTGATTTCTTTTAATGTAGGAACAGACCATTCATTTACACAGTACCAAATCTTGTAAACTTAGGAAATGATGCAATTGGCTGATACTATCCACAGGATGACAAAGCAAATGAGTCAACCTGAATGATTTTTCCAATTAACAAGGCAGTTACAGGTTACAAATGTTCATTAGCATATTGACACAGCTTAATGACACCTCTAATACAAATATTTGTTCCGGAGAAAAAGTTGGCAAAGATTGGTTCACTTAGTAAACACAACTATTGTAGGGAGGTGGAAAGTACAAGTGACGTGAGTATAGCTAGTGGCAACCATAAATTTCTCATGTACATATTACTGTTCTTTTTAATATTTATTTAATATACAGTCTTTATCATTGCTGGTAACAGAAAATTTTTTAAAAGGAACATCGTAATATAACTAGTGGAAGTTTTTTAATTTAGGCTTAAAAACCATAGCCTGGACAGCAACAGCTTAATTACCCAGTTAATTAACACTGCCTTTAGGGTAGAACTACATGATGCGCTTACCTCAGTTTCGATGCGAGGAAGCGCAGGCGTCACGTCGGATGTGCTGAATCTAATGTAAGTAATAGTCGTGACGGATAAAATCAGCTTCTGCGTGCTACATACTTACATTAGATTTGGTGCATCTGACGTGAGACTCCTCCATTGCACTCCATGGAAGTAGTTCATTTTTAACACAGTGTAGGCAATATCTGATATTTGATAGAAATGCTTGGCTTGGAGGAACCCTTACCCTTAAATGGGTGGTTCACCGAAAAGTTAACTTTTAGTATGTTATAGAATGGCTAATTCTAAGCAACTTTTCAGGTGGTCTTCATTATTTATGTTTTTATTGGTTTTCAATTATTTCCCTTCTTCTTCTGACTTTTTTCAGCTTTCAAATTGGGGTCACTGAACCCATCTATAAACAAATGTTCTGTAAGGCTACAAATGTATTGTTATTGCTAGTTTATTACTCATCTTTCTATTCAGGCCTCTCCTATTCATAATCCAGTCTCTTATTCAAATCATTGTATGGTTGCTAGGGTAATCTGGACCTGCAAACTGCAAACTGGAGAGCTGCTGAATAAAAAGCTAAATAACGCAAAAAAACACATATAATAAAAGATGAAAACCAATTGCAAATTATCTCAGAACATCACTCTCTACATCAGGGCTGTCCAACTGGTGGCCCGCGGGCCAAGCCCCCCCTTGTGTGCCCCCCCCCACATGAAAGTCAGTTTGCTGTGTCTGCTTACCATATGTAAGATTTAAAAGGTATCACTACAGAGATTAACTGGCCCCTGCATTGTTTAAACCTCAAATTCAGACTAAACCCCTGTATTGTTCACACATGTAATCCCCCCTGCATTGTTCACACTTGTGACACCTCTATTGTTCACATACAAAACCCTATAATGTTCACACCTGAAACCCAGACTGAAACTGCCCACATTGTTCATCTGTTCACACTTTATACTAAATTGCACTAAAGGGGCACCAGCACTGTGTCACTGTATGTAGTACATCTTTGAGTGGTCCTGATAGATTTCCCTGTCTCCTGCTCTGTTCTGTCTTCCCTATGCTCCATGTGTGTGCCATATTCTGCCTTCCCTATGCTCCCTGTGTGTGCCATACTCTGCCCGCCCTATGCTCCCTGTGTGTGCCATACTCTGCCCGCCCTATGCTCCCTGTGTGTGCCATACTCTGCCCGCCCTATGCTCCCTGTGTGTGTCATACTCTGCCCGCCCTATGCTCCCTGTGTGTGTCATACGCTGCCCGCCCTATGCTCCCTGTGTGTGCCATACTCTGCCCACCCCATGCTCTCTGTGTGTGTCATACTCTGCCTTCCCTATGCTCCCTGTGTGTACCGTACTCTGCCTCTGTGTGCCCTGCTCTGCCTGTGGAACATAAGCCTGGTATTTGTTTTGGGGGTTTGTTAGCATTTAAAAATTATTGTTAGGGGCCCCTAAGGTGTTTAATCATGTGCTGGGTGCGCTGTGTTATCCACAGGGGAGGAGGAGGCATATGGATTTAAGGGTATGTCTTAATATAACTTTTTTCACATATGAGTGATGAGTGATATCCCAGCAGTGAGCACCAACCATTTGTTTTTATGGTGTGTTACCACCATTAATATGGAAATGGGGAGATCAGTTGCCCGAAGAAGAGGCAATTTGTCGCCAGGCGACTAAATCTCCCCGAATCTCCACGTGTTGGTAGGTGCAATCTTCCAGTTCCGCAACACCCTGTACTGGGTTATCACAATAATCAAATCCAGGGTCTCCTGCAGGAGTTACCACATCAAAAACTGGTCACTTGGCCCCTAGTTCAACTTCATATAACTGTAAATTTAATGCCTATGTTGTTGATGTCCAGAGTAGGCCCAAAAGTGCTTTGAATCCAAAGGAAGAAAAGTTACATAGTTAAATCAGGTTGAAAAAACCCAATGTCCATCAAGTTCAAGCCCTCCAAATGAAAACTCAGCATCCATACACACTCCCCTCCATACCCTCACATAAATGATATATACCCATATCTATACTAACTATAGATTTTAGTATCTCAATAGCCTTGGATATCATAGTGCTTTGAATTAAATACAAGTAAATGAGTCGACTCTACCTGTATAGCGGTTCCTCTTTCAGTTTGCAGTTTTGAGTCATCCGGTGGTGCACGAGAGGTAAAACAAGATGAAAGAGATGGAATGGATGGAGAAATGGACATTTCCAGTTTGCTAATGGGGGAAAGGAGAAATCTGACGACATTTGTTGCTCTTGTGATCCAAACTCCTGTGAAAGGCAAGATGTATTACTCAGATACTGCAGATCTATTTCATGGGGGAGTTTTTTTAGTCTGTTTAATGTAAATCCTCCAAAGTGCAGTGTTCATCTGAGTAAGAGAATATTGTAATACTCACCTTACAGACATTCCAGAATTCCCTGTCCTACACATTTCTTACGCTCAAAAAAATCCCACACTGGATACTGAAAAAGCCCAACTCCGTTTGTCTATTTCCTAAAAGCCATACGCTTACAGGAAACATCCAATAATTACTGTATGGACTCAGCTATGTGTCCCGGGATATAAGTCCCACTGTAATAATAACAAACCCTTTAATATTAGCGTTATTCCGGGGGGGGGCGCTTCATTGCAGATGGGATTTTTTTAGCAATTCATTTTACTATAATAACAAGATAACATGCAGCCCATCATGGATTTTAAAAATGTCATTTATTGTTATCGTCTGTGTTTAACACTCAAATTAATTCCTTAAAGAAGAAGGAAAGGCAACAATTCCCGGACGCAGTGCTCCTAGCAGCAGAAAACTGGCCCAGGGTCTTCTAAGCGAGCTCCATGGATCGATCCTCTTACTCCTTCACATGGGTGCGAATGTGCAGTTGAATGAAAAGCCAAACTTTAACAAAAAAGCCGCTTGTATCACCCGACTGCACATGCATCAGCCATACCTCCCAACATTTTGGAAATAGAACGAGGGACAAAAAGGATTGCTGCGCAGAGCTTGGCGATTTTTTGCCCATTTTTGTGGCCACACCCCATAATTACTGTGTTCATTTTACAAAATTTGGCAGGTTATGAAAGTTTGAACACATTTCTGTGGTTTTTATGTGTTATTACAGTTTTGCTAATGAAGGTGAATTGCCCTTTAAGTCAAAGTTTCCCCAAGAGACCTGCTTATCTTAAATGGCTACAATTGTTTCTTTGCTTAACTTAAGTTGTAACAAATGTATCTAAGTGCACCTGCCTGGTATTCTGGGCTCTCTGCCAAAAGCTAACTAAGTTTTAGAAACTTTGTATCTGTTTCTGGCTGTTCAGTGCAGGAGATCAAAGAGAAAGTCTGGACAATTCAGTAACAATCTGGGACTGCGTGTTGAGCTGTCAAAATCGGGACTGTCCTGCGAAAAATGGCACAGTTGGGAGGTATGATCAGCCCTGGGGTTTTGAAGAAAGAATAAGTAGAATAAGAGGATCGCTTGGGCTGAGGCAGCTAATGGGAAGTGGGGGAAGTGATTACAATGACTTGGGGGTGCCTAACTTGTGGCACCCCAAGTAATTATTACTTTCCTTCTCCTTTGAAATCATTTATATCTTTTGTTTATTTGAGAGAGGCGATAGCTTCATTTATTTTGAACTTTCCCTTTGTATTTGATAAATAAAATATTAAGAGCTGAAAGGATGATTATTTTCTTCATTTTAGGGTGACTTCGCTCACGCTGCATGTGCACTTCTAAATTCCCTGCCTAACCCACCAGAATCTACCCTATCGTCCATTATTCATATTCTGTAAGTAGGAGCCCCCAAAGACCAATGAACGTCCTCTGATGAGGTCAAATGCACTGTTAACCATGTAGTTAAATTAAACCCTTCCATCTGTATTTAAATAATCATGAGCCTGTGGCTAAAGTTCTTGCAGTGTTTTAGGGATAGAGTCTCGCAATGCAACGTAGCAGCATGAATACTGTAGGTGGTTGGAGAACTGTAAAGGGGTACCTCACTTTACTTCACAAGTTAACTGATATAGAATCTCATTTTCTTAGTGCAATTATATTGTTTTTTTTTACCTTGTACTCTATCTTTTTATTTAGGTCATCACCTATTCATCTTCCAGCCTCTCGTACAAACCACTGTCTGGTTGAAAGGGTAACTTGGACCCTTGCAACCAGCTAACTGCTGAAATTCCAAAGTGAAACAAAACAAAAAGACAAATTGTACATTTTCTCAGAATATTGCTGTCCACATTAAACTAAAAATGAATACTAAAGATGAAATACCCCTCGAGGGTAGGAGTGGCATGTAGGGATACTCAGGCTTACAATAACGAAACAAGGGACTGAATATTAAATCTTTGTTTACCGTTCTATTTCTACATTGTGGTACAAACTACAATTCAATTAATTGTCTCTGCTCTGTTCCCCTTTATGTGCACCAGCAAAGCAAGTTAGAGAACAGCATAATGTGTTGGAATAATTCAATTTGGAGAAGCATTTTCCCCTATATTCAGGAACTCTAAACTGCCCATTATGTAAGGGAACAGGAGGATGTGACTAATGATACGGTTCCAGTCTTTCTTAATAGTTCATCGTCCCACAAAATGTAAAAAATCACTGAGATAATGGTCCTAACGGGGAAACAAAGCACTAAAAAAAAATCAATTGCCGCAAATTGTCACTATATAAATATATCCAAAATTGACCTTTTCCCCATGATTTCAGCATAGTTACAATTAAGGTGGCCATAGACGTGCAGATATAATCGTACAAATCCTCTATCACTTGTCGCTAGAATTTGTCGGATATAACTTTGGTACAATTGCTGTCACGGGCAGGATATCGTCTGATTTGTTCCCTTTGCTCCTTTTACTGCTTTATATGATACGTCCGATACGAAGGCGATATCTGCACGTCTATGGCCAACTTTACACCCATCAAAGGTTGATGAAAAATTTTTGCAAGTGTTGGTAAATCTTCTTCAAGTAGCATCTGCCGTGTTCATGTGTGTTACACGGGCAGGTTAAGGGAATTCTCTAAAACAGCATTCAAGGGATTTTCTCGGTGCAAATACATTGCACAAAATGCCTTGTGCCTTAAGGTGGCCATTGCTTATCAATTTCCTATGATCAAACAGTATCCACTATGCAACATCCTTTTATTCTTCCCATACAATTAATGGCCATCAATGTTCAAAGAAACCCATGACGGGCGCATCGTCGATTCCGCACCTCTCCCTCTACCTCCCCCCACACCACAAACCTCCTACCCCAAATTATACATACACACCACTGGTTTGGAAAGAGATGGCCGAAGTTGTTTATTTAAACATAGTAATAAAATAATTATCATGTATAACATTTTAACTTTTTAACAACCGTTTGTATAACAAACTTTTTAACCTTAACATATTATTCCCCCACCCGGAGGATAGGGGAATGGGGGTGGGGTGTCTGTACCCAAACTGCCAAGATAGGTTCCTGTTCCATTCTCCTAACCCTAAACCGGGCTACTGCCACTGCCTACCATACCACGAGGACCCAGGCCTACCAGGCTACTTCCACTCATTATGAAATACCCCCTTTTAACTTCCCCTGGGGGTCCTTGTAAAGGTACCCTCCCCAACTGTGACTAAAACACATATTCAGGGAGGGAGGGTGGGATGCTGCGTCCTTCTTCTTCCACGTCCCGGCGCCAAATGGTAAGTATTACCGTTGTTCCTTCCTCTGCTCCTTTGCCCGGGACCCGCCAGCCAATCAGCGCCACTGGAATAGAAAAAAGGGGAGGGGCAGGGATAGTTGCTCTCCTTAGGCCCCGTCAAGACCCTGTTGCCCCTATTCAGGCCATGGGGTCCACTTAAAATAAAACTTGATTTTTTCTCTATCCTTTCCCATAAAAATAAGAATGATGTCAAAGCTGTGCACTGAATGTCCCCTCTCATATATTACCTCATACTCATATTTACCTTTATACATTGGAGCTGCCGTGTTGTTACTTCACCTGAAAACTTTTCCTCAGACAGAGCTAAAGCACTAGTATCAGCAGAATGAGATTATTATAATTTACCTTTAACCCCACTAAAAACTAAAGAATTGAAAGAAATAAGTGTAAGTTCTAAGAGTAAGTTTCATAGATGATATATTTTGTGCATTACTAATCTCAAAATCTCTTTCTTGGTTTCTGTATAGGAATTTCAACAATTTCTACAGTTTCACATTCAACCTCAGCTCTTACAGTAATATATTATCCCTCTCTGACACTGACATTCTGAAATGGCAAATCTTCTTTCCATTCATAAGTTTACAGGCACCTATTTCAGTAGCTGAAATTGCACATCTCCAATAGGTCAAGGCAGACAACCCTGTGCTATACTCCTGTACAATGGCTGGGTAATGGCAGTAAAAACTCCCATGAACCTAAAATAGCTGAGCTGGTAATATCTCCACAGAAGCTCACACATATACTGTAGGTATTCATTCATCTGTTAATATTTCTATTAGTCAAATGTAGGGTGGTGGGTGAAGATGGGCTTTAAAGGGGAAGTACAGGATTTCCATACATCTACATATATAGCCAGAGTTATCCCACTGTGATATCACAAGTTATGATTCCTCTACAGCTGTTCACTAAGGTTTATTCTTAATATATAAAACTGGTCCTTTCCGACCTCTGAGAGTGGAGGTAATAAAGATGCAAATGCAGAGAAGACAATGGCTGAACAAATTAACACCTACAAAATGATCCCTTCCTGATTCCTTGGTGATGCTTACTAACATCAAGCAGTGGGACTCAAATAGGAGCTCTGCAGAGCCCCCAAGGCTGAATGTTGGGATTTTCCCATTTTAGCCCACGATCCTGACCCCTCCACCACCTGAGGCAGCTTGCTACTGCTGCCCCTCCTCCCCCAGGTGCTCACCTTTTTGTGCCGGAGGCAGGGCCAGAACTAGGGGTAGGCAGAGTAGGCACGTGCCTAGGGCGCAAAGCTGAGGGGGCGCCAGGCATGTACCTCCTCTTTCGCCTACCCCGTGTCCGGTCCTGTCTCCCTGACTTGCGTCGGTAATTTCTGTTTTAAATGCGCTTGCGCGTATGCGCACTGGCGCGCCGGCGCGTAGTTTTGCGCATGCGCGCCGGTGCGTATTTCCGCGCATGCGCCGGTACGTATTTTCGCGCATGCGCGCCGGCGCCGTGCCCGGCCAGGTTGCCTAGGGCGCCTGGCCGGGTTGGTCCGGCTCTGGCCGGAGGGGGTCCAGGGGGGTCCACGAGAGCGGTGGAGAGGGTGAGGACTAGGGATGCACCGAATTCACTATTTTGGATTCGGGCGAACCCCCGAATCCTTCCCGAAAGATTCGGCCGAATATAGAACCAAATCCTAATTTGCATATGCAAATTAGGGGTGGGAAGGAGAAAACATTTTTTACTTCCATGTTTTGTGATAAAAAGCCATGTGATTTCCCTCCCGCCCCTAATTTGCATATGCTAATTAGGATTCTGATTCGGTTCGGCCAGGCAGAAGGATTCGGCTGAATCCAAATCCTGCTGAAAAAGGCCAAATTCTGGCCAAATCCCAAACCGAATCGTGGATTTGGTGCATCCCTAATCAGGATGATAGCGCAGAGAGCATAATTGGTTTAAACCAAAAATTTTTGCCGCCCCTGGCACCTAGTGGGGCGCTGCAGCCTTAAGCGAGTTTCTCAACTCGCCTCAACACAGCACCCCTGTCCCTAACACAGTCCCTCCCAACCTGTACCCGGCCCGCTGTTTCCCCTGTATTTATAAACCCATGCCTGCCCCGTAGTGACGCTACAAAAGGGGCAGGTGTGAATCTATAAATTTAGGGGCCGGAAGATTTTGTGCAGGAGCCGGGGGAAACCTGCCCAACCCCTGGCTCCCGTGGGTTTCGGGCCAGCTATCACTATTATGATACACACTCCAGAGGGTTTTAAATTAAAAACTGCCTAATTTATCAAGCATGGTATTTTTTGTTACACTCTATAATCTAAACAATAATTAGAAGCAATTTGGCCCCACACCTTAACGGGGGTTGTTCACCTTTAAATTAATTGTAGTATCGTGTAGAGAGGGATATTCTGAGACAATTTGCAATTGGTGTTTGATTTTTATTAATTTTGTGTTTTTGAGTTATTTTCCTTTTTATTCAGCAACTCTCCAGTTTGTAGTTTCAGCAATTTGGTTCCTAGGGTCCAAATTACCCTAGCAACCATGCATTGATTTAAATTAGAGACTGGAATATGAATAGGATAGGCCTGAATAGAATGACGAGTAATAAAACGTAGCAATAACAATAGATTGTAGCCTTTGTTTTTGAAAGCTGGAAAGAGTCAGAAGAGGAAGGCAAATAATTAGAAATGTATAAAAAATGAAGAACAGTTGCTTAGAATGAGCCATTCTATAACATACTAAAAGTTAACCTATAGATGAACCACCTGATTAATAAAAGGCAAATATGTGACAATTGCACTTTATACCAATGGCCTGCGAGGCTACATAAAAAAGCTGTACCCTTCCACTGCCTATGTGGCCTAATCTCTAGAAGGGAATCAGTCCCATTGATAAAAAAAAAAAGTGCCTGCCCTTTTTCATTCTTCATTGTGTACCGGTACATTACGTGGGGCTGCCCAAATACTCGTGGGGAAAAGGGCACGATCTGAATATGACATTTAGCCCCGAGAGAAGTAGTCAAGGTAGACGTGTTTCAGTAAATGTTGAATGAATGAAATAATCAGCTGTTTTCACTTTGATGTTTTTTGATTGAACTTCCTCTTTGTTTACTGAAAATAAGCGAAATCCAGAGTTGAAGTCACACGGGCCAAACCTCTGGGGAGGATGTTAGTAATATTGACAGTTGTGTATTCCCTCTTCTAACAAATGTGCCATCATTTCTCTCCCTCTATGTGTAAGGATCAGGAAATTCTCCAGAAAGTGAGTGAGTGAGTGGGACTAACTGGAAGGGCTTGACTATTAAGATTAAAATATGATTAATTGCTTGCCGTTCTCGCTATTACAACATACGTAGCATTTTTACTCCCCCACACTCAAAATGAAACTATTTCTTAGCATAACCCGGAGAAGAGGCAAAATATTACTAGCTAAAGGGGTAGTTAAAGTATAAATTAATTTTTAGTATGATGTAGAGAGTGCTATTCCGAGACAGTTTGCAATTGGTCTTCATCTTTTATTATTTGTGGTTTCCGAATTATTTAGCTGCTTATTTGGCAGCTCTCCAGTTTGGAATCTCAGCAGCTATTAAGTTGCTAGGGTGTAGTTTACGTTAGCAACCAGCCAGTAACGTACCTGGAGAAGGACAGGCCCTGGTGCGGGATGTACCGCTGGGCCCCCGCCCCCCTCTGTACCAGATTATCTTCCCCTAAATCAGCCGAAGCGGCCAGAAATCAGCAGTGTGCGAGCTGCCGGGGGACCCTGAGGGGGTGCAGGCCTTGGCTCAATTGCACCCCCTGTTCCCCCGGTAGTTCTGCCACTGCAACCAGCAGACTGGGACATGAATAGGAGAGGGCCTGGACAGAAAGATACATTAAAAAAAAATAACAATAACATTCAAATTGTAGCCTGACCGAGTAATACTTTTTTGCTGTCAGTGATCGTACTTTTTTTTTTTATTGTGTTTTTTAAATTTCTCTAAAGCTCTGAACATGCTAGATTTATTAAGTGTAAAAACCACAAAAGAAAACTCCCATAGAATGGGAACCGAGCTGATCCGTTTGGACCTTCTTTATAGCCATTCAGATATTTCAGATATTTTTACTTGTAATTGTCCGAAAAACCTCACATTTTAGAGATATCTGTATGTTTTTCAGATCGTTCAGCACTTTACTTTTTATATTCGGATCCTTAAATAACTTTCATGGCATTCATGGTTTTAGAGGAATAAAGTTTAATCGTGCTTTAAAAAAGCTCTAATGCCACTAAAATACAACCTTTAATAAATGGGCCTCTTAAAACTGCCCATTCTAACACATACTAAACGTTATCTACTAAAAGTGAACTACTCCTTTAAAGGGGTGGTTCACCTTTAAGTTAACTTTTAGTTTGTTGTAGAATGACTTATTCTAAGCGACTTTTCAAGTGGTCTTCATTATGTATTTTTTTTATAGTTCTTTAATTGTTCGCCTTCTTCTGACGCTATCAAGCTTTCAAATATGGGTCACTGACCCCTTCTAAACACGCTCTGTAAAATGCTCTGTAAGGTTGCAAATGTATTGTTGTTGGCTCTTTTTATTGCTCATCTTTCTATTCAGGCCTCTCCTATTCATACTCCAGTCTCTCATTGAAATTAGTGCATGGTTGCTAGGGTAATTTGGATCCTAGCAACCAGATGGCTGAAACTGCAACCAGGAGAGCTGCTGAATAAAAAGTTAAATAACTCAAAAGCCACAAATAATAAAAAATGAAAACAAATTGCAAATTGTCTCAGAATATCACTCTTTACATCATACTAAAAGTTAACTCAACGGTGAACAACCCCTTTTAGGCTCATAGTCTGGGCTACTACATTGTAAATCAAGTCCCCTGCTATTTTCATAAGTCAGTGCTGCACATACTTTGCAATAGGTTCAAAGGTGGGTGTGCTTTTTAATATTGGGTGCGACACCAAAAAGTGGGCATTTTAAAAATGTGCTGCTGTGTTCTGCATTTCCTGGGGGACCCACGTCTTACCCATTAGACACAACAACTTCAAAAACGAAAAGGGCACCTGTTGGGCGAAAAATTTTCACCAACTAAAAGTGTGGGCTAATAGAGTCTGCAAACCAAATTCTTTGGAGCATGCACTCAATAAAGGCAATCTTCCACCAGGCAATGGGTTCAAAGTGAAAAAAAAGTTTATTGTGTCCACAGCCTTACGCATTTGGTGTTAACAAACACTTAACCATAGGCCATAGGAACCCGGGCCTCTTCCTCTATGTGGTGAGTAATCACTTACTATTTGGAGACCTTAATTTTTGATTTATTATACTAATAGAGCCTGCACTCCAGTTAGGGGCAAGCCCGGACTGGCAATCTGTGGGTTCTGGCAAATGCCAGAGGGGCTGCTATAAGGTCCCATAGAAAGTCAGTATTTCGTGGGCTAGTGGGGGCTGTTTGTGCCTCTATGTGGGTTGATTGGGCCTCTGTGTACCTGAAATACCAGGGCATATTTTAATTCTCAGTCCGGACATGGTTTGGGGTAACAATTGCCCTCCGCCAGTGCTAGGACATCTGCACCGGGAGGGAGGGGTGGGCCAAGGCCCTTTTTTAAGGGTATTACAATCTTACCGGCAACTACATTGCCGGTAAATTTGTTATACTGGTCCCGGCCGACAACCCTAAGTGCAGCACAACAGTACATTATTCACTTTCATTTTTTGGTGTTACTACTGTTTGGTGTTACTGTCCAGTACTACTAATTCTACTGACACATATCACAGAGAGAGTTACTGTACAAAAACATTTAGGCCTTTAGCACACGGGCCATTTTGCCATTTTTAGTTGCCTTTTTGACAATAACCTGACGAGCTCCCAGCCCAGATGTTGCTTTGTTTGCACGTTCCTACGGTGCGCCATGCAATGTAGTAAACTCACTGAACCGTACTGTTTAGTAAAGAACAGAAAGTGATACTCGTTGGGGAAAGTCTATTGTAGCAAAATGATATGTGAACAACCATGACTCAGATTATTCTCCTAAGCACAGCCCCATCAGAACCAAACTATGTGTATCTGTTTCCCGTTTCCATCTCAACTCATCTATGACTTGGTTGGACTCAGCTGTTTCTATACGCCAGCTCGTATGTTTCTGGAAAACATGAAACTGAATAACCTCAATAATCAACATAAATACAAATGTCACAGTTTGGGAAGTGGAGATAGAAAGCTTGCCTACTAACAGCATGGCCTTCCAATAGCCGTCATCAACTCCCAGCGACCCTTGGCCTGAAATGCTTTTGGAAGGGGCACAATTATCAAAAATTAAAGATTTGTTTTTGATAATGTTTAGTAATACTGGTATAGGATCTATTATTCAGAGTTCTTGGCACCTGGGGTTTTCCGGATAAGAGATCTTTCTGTAATTTGGGTCACCCTACCTTAAGTCTGCTAAAAAATTATTTAAAAATCATGTGAATAACTCAAATAGGATTGTTTTGCATTCAAAAATAATTAATTACAGTTTATTTTAGTTGGGATCGAATACAAGGTACTGCATTTATAATTACAGAGTAAAAGGAAATATGGCCTTCCCATAAGCTTCCTGGATAATGGGTTTCTAGAAAAGTGATCCCATACCTGTATATAAAAAAAAATCATAAAAATCATATCATATTTTTTTTTTCTATAATCATATTTTAAGTATGGGATTCATTATTCAGAAAACACATTGTAAGACCAATTCCCATAGAATCCATTTGACTAGGAATTGAAATCCTTCGACTTCGAATATCGAAGTCGAAGGATTTAGCGCAAATACTGCGATCGTACGATCGAAGGATTATTCCTTCGATTGAACGATTAAATCCTTCGAATCGAACGATTCGAAGGATTTAAATCCAACGATCGAAGGAATATCCTTCGATCAAAAAAAGTTAGGCAAGCCTTTGGGGACCTTCCCCATAGGCTAACATTGAGTTCAGTAGCTTTTAGATGGCGAACTAGGATCGAATACAAGGTACTGCATTTATAATCACAGAGTAAAAGGAAATATGGCTTTCCCATAAGCTTCCTGGATAATGGGTTTCTAGAAAAGTGATCCCATACCTGTATATAAAAAAAAATCATAAAAATCATATCATATTTTTTTTTCTATAATCATATTTTAGGTATGGGATTCATTATTCAGAAAACACATTGTAAGACCAATTCCCATAGAATCCATTTTAAGAAAATAATCCATTTTGGGGTAAAATTATAACTTTTGGTTTTTTTTTTAAATTCATACATTTTTTTAGTAGACATGATATTACCAATTTGTTTTTAAAATCCTAATGTCTCAAGTGTACCCTAACCTTTAGTTGTAAACTCTCGCGAGTAGGGCCCTCTAATCCTATTGTACTGTAAACCCTTTTTTGTTATTCTCCATTTGTTCCCTGTTCTGAGTAACCTGTCTGCGCTATATAAATAAATGATGATGATAATGATGAAGTTACAGAAAACCCCTTCTGTGTTACTTTATGGCAGACATTCTAGCTGTCTTGCGGCAGGAAACTATGTCACAGTGGGAAATACAGAACAGTGTTGGTACAGGTATATAGACCTGTTATCCAGAATGTTTGGGACCTGGAGTTTTCCAGATAATGGATCTTGTAATTTGGATCTTCATACCGTTAAGTCTACTAGAAAATCATGTAAACATTAAGGGGCTGATTCACTAAGGGTCGAATATCGAGGGTTAATTAACCCTCGATATTCGACTAGGAATTAAAATCCTTCGACTTCGAATATCGAAGTCGAAGGATTTAGCGCAAATACTGAGATCGTACGATCGAAGGATTATTCCTTCGATCGAACGATTAAATCCTTCGAATCGAACGTTTCGAAGGATTTAAATCCAACGATCGAAGGAATATCCTTCGATCAAAAAAAGTTAGGCAAGCCTATGGGGACCTTCCCCATAGGCTAACATTGACTTCGGTAGCTTTTAGATGGCGAACTAGGGGGTCGAAGTTTTTTTTTAACGAGACAGTACTTCGACTATCGAATGGTCGAATAGTCGAACGATTTTTACTTAGAATCCTTCGATTCGAAGTCGTAGTCGTAGTCGAAGGTCGAAGTAGCCCATTCGATGGTCGAAGTAGCCCAAAAAATACTTCGAAATTCAAATTTTTTTTACTTCAAATCCTTCACTCGAATTTAGTGAATCGGCCCCTAAATAAACCCAATAGTCTATTTTTGCTTCCAATAAGGATTCATTATATCTTAGTTTGGATTAAGTACAAGCTACTGTTTTATTATTACAGAGAAAAAGGGAATACTTTTTAAAAATGAAAACTATTTGATTAAAATTGGGTCTTCCCATAATTCGGAGCTTTCTCAATAATGGGTTTTCAAATGACGGATCCCATACATGTGCTGGTGCTGTCCCAAGTGAATGGGAAGTGAATGATTCTCCACTGGCTGAAATACTTTACTTTATTCACTATATAAAGTCAACGGATCAAATGCTTTTTTTCTTATTTTATTTTTATTATTATGCCAACCCAGAGTTATTATGTTATGGCTGTGTCTTGGCTTTTGGTTCATTATACCTCATTGTCCAGTGCTCACGTTTCTTTTATTTAGACATAAGAAAGCTCAGCATAAAAACAATTCCACAATAGTTTTAAATTATATTATTTGTTAACGATAACTGTCCACAATTAATTTAACGTCTGGAAAAACAGAAACTGAAGCAGATCTAGAACTAGGGGCAGAAGAGGCAGGTGTCTCTAGTGTTATATATATGTATAGAAGAGCAAGTGGTGGGGGTAGTTTACTTTTAAGTAGGAATGCAGGGAGGTAAGAAAGTAGGCCAGTGGGGGTGCGGAGTAAACCCCTCCGAAGAGTTTTTTGTGGGGGGGGCTCACACACTAGTTACGGCACTGTCAAAAAGATTAGCTCATAAATAAATAAAGAGAAATCAAAACAACCAAAAACAATTAGGTGATGTAACAATGGTGAAGGCATCATTTTTTTGTTTTAGAATAGAACAACATCCTATTACTAAGGCTTTTTCTTTCAGCTGCATTGAGTCCAAAAATACATAGTAATTGGTGTAGAAAACGTCAGTGCAGGGAAACTGACACACAAAACCAAAACCAAGAATGTTTTTTGCATGCAGTTCCAGGCAGTAACATTGTATTTAGAAGTATTCTGCACCGTTTCCTTTTTTAGGTATTTTTTTCCCTTTAAAAGGAGATAACATTGGCGTGAAATGGGTTAGCTATAAAAATATATAAAATAATATATTATACTATCCATAGTCATGAATAGCTATAATCAGTGCTCAGTAATGTCATTTGTGTCACATGACTGAAACTTGTGTATTGTACACAATAATGTTGTAAAATATAAGGATACTGGAAGTCACCTCTGAGTTCTATGATCTGTATAGAAGCACTTGATCCATTGACTTTATATAGTGAATAATATTTATAGAAATATTTATTATAATACACAAGTTTCAGTGAATCATGTGACAGAAATGACATCACTAAGCTAACATTATAACCAATGACATCACTAAGCACCATTTGTAATGATATATATATATATAGAGAGAGAGAGAGAGAGAGAGAGAGAGAGAGAGAGAGCTCTTTTGTATTATATGGTTATTATTGATGTGTGCTGTGGCCAAAAGTATAGTATAATAGTATTATTACAGTGTCTAATAGTATTATTAATGCTATTAGACACTGCCATTATTATATCTTATTCTAGATAGATAGATGATAGATAGATAGATAGATAGATAGATAGATAGATAGATAGATAGATAGATAGATAGATAGATAGATAGATAGATAGATAGATAGATAGATAGATAGATAGATAGAGTGTCGGACTCACCCAAAGGGATACCAGGAAAACTCCCGGTGGGCCCAGGTGTAAGTGGCCCTCATGCTGCTAAACATTTAGCCTATTTCATGGCCATTCCCTATTTCTATGAGAAAAAAGAGGCTAAATAGATGGAATAATAGATTATAGAATGTAAAGAAAGGAAACTAGGGGAATAGAGGTTGAGTGAGGAGAGGAAGAATAATACAGTAGTACTGAGAGTGGCCCCTGGTCTAAGGTGTTTTGGTGGGCCCCTAATCTAAGGCTTTTGGGTGGGCCCCACACACATAAATTAGACATCCCTTGCAGCCACCCAGGTGGGGGACTCTATGCTTCACCTACAAGACTGTACATTACACAGCTGCACTGCCTTGAACGCTCATTTTTACTCCACAGTGGGACACAAGGGACTCCAATTAGACACTTCCCCAACTTGGTTGGAAGACCTGGTCCTCCCAAACTGTCAATACCCCAAGCTCACTAACTATCTTCTACCTAATGCAAACTTCTGCCGTGTAGGAACACCAACCCTTCCACCCAACCAATCATCTTCCATTCAACCTCTTTCTGTAGAGACACACACACTATTGGGACACTCACTAGCAGCAATGTCATTTTACTATACCCCCCAAGAAGTACATAAACCCACCCCTGAAATCAAATTCCTGCTACTACCCCTATTGAAACATCAATCCAGGAACTCAATGAACCTTGTTAACACGTAGGAGGACTGTGTGAGAATAAAGGTGTTGTAGGTGTAGAAAGTATGTACGTACTTCAAAATTTTTACATTATCCACCCACCTTCTTCCTTTCGGTTATAATATGGGACAGAATAAATCAGTGCCCAGCAGTTGGTTTGTGGGTGGGGGGTTTCCGCATGACAGGAACAGGTCTTGGGATATGCAAAGTTTGGTGCCGAAGATGCAGTTTAACAATAGAGAGGAAGTCAAATTCCTTTGGCACAGGAAGTCGCAGGGATAAGCAAACTGCTCATCATCCACTGACACCAGCCATTTGGTATTTATGAAAAAAACCTAAGCATTGATTTCATGTCAACTGAAACTTTTTGAAATTCCTTTATGTTTTGTGTCACAATTGAACCTTATGAAAAAACCTGTTCAGTTGTGAATTCACTAGGCAGACACTTAGGTGATTATTGGATGAGTGAAGTATGTCAGTGTGGTTCTTCCAACCATGAATTCCATAAATTAGGCACTTCCTATCAAAAAAAGAATATAGTTTTTCAGATTATATTCAGAGTTGGACATCTATCTAATGCTGCTTTTGCCTACTTGTGTTATCGATTTAGGGCAAACATACATTTTTTTTGCACTTTTTGACCCTTCATGTTCCCTACATTTGATTGACATGCAAGCTTGGGGGCATTTTAGGGGATGCACTGGTGTCTCCCACCATCACTGATGAACACTGGGCAGAAGGCAAGTGCAAATAATAGACATAAACCATTTGCACTTTTCCTTGCATGAGTGTCTATAGACAAAGGTCTTTGCATTGCAGAGTAGAGTGCAAGGATGTGTTTTCTGGACGAATACAGAGCTGCCTATATAAATTATGGAGTGCTGGTGTGTGTGTGGTCCTAGGAGGTCTTTCCTTACTGCCTGCCTATGGGCAGCTATGCATTGGCAAATAACTAACAGGCCGATGCCTATGTGTTCAGACCGTGTAGACCATGTTGCTAGATAACAGATCCATGTATCGGCAAACCACAATCCTCCATAGTCAACTTTAATCCAGTCATTGTCAGGGGGCAAACTAACGGGTCAACCCCATTCCACATGTGCTGCTGGTTTTGTACCAGGGGGACAATGTCAATGTTTGGCAATAATACTGACCAGTGGTGTAACCACATTATTGGTCCCCACTGCAAATTAATTTTAGGGCCCCCAACATATACAGTGGTTGTCTAATGGGGCCCCATATACCTCCTGGGCCCCCCTGATAGTGACTGGATCCAATGATGAGTGCCAATGTAGCAGCACCGGAAAAGGGCTTCGCAGCATATATTTCTCCATGATATGATATGTCGGCCATTTTTGCAGATAATATCCTCTTAGGACAATATCCCCTTAGGCACACACTGTTCCACAGTAATTAATGTTGTATGTGTCCTCTTTTATGGACTGCATAGAATTTTGTTTGTATTATAAAATCATGAAATTTATTATCTATAGTGTTATAAAATCTCCCTTTCTGTTTTTGGTTAGTCCTATAACTTCCCCTCCCTCTTCGCTGTCTTTGTGTAATTCCAGCTTTTCTTTAACCCGTTCCTCTATGTGCCAGTGCCGGGTACATAATTACAGTACTCAGTACCACAACCTAATGTGATCCAACGGATACTGTCTGGAGGGATCCCATTAGGATATAAAGGGGATAATGCCATCCATAGGTACAGAGTTTGCTGTAGATTTGACACCTATAGTAACAGCATCAGCAGGGGCATTTACCTTTTTAAATCAAGCAGCTAATTAGTTGCTATGAGAAAAATGCAATTTTTAAAACTTCCCCAAAAGTATTAAAAAATAAAGATATAGTGTAACCAGAACAGAATCTAATACAGCATACTCTTAAAGGGGCCCATGCTATTAACTAGCACAGTGCAAACTTTTAGTATGTTATAGAATGCTCTGTTCCTAGCAACTTTGCAAGTAGTCTTCATT
Source organism: Xenopus petersii (assembly GCA_038501925.1). Lineage (NCBI taxonomy): Eukaryota > Metazoa > Chordata > Amphibia > Anura > Pipidae > Xenopus > Xenopus petersii. Next base: position 22,432,680 of record CM076672.1, on the reverse strand, counting down.
ATTTATATTTTATAGTTTTTAAATAATTTGCCTTTTTTATGACTCTATCCAGCTTTCAGATGGGGGTCACTGACCCCAGTAAACTAAAAACTATTGCACTCCAAGGCTACAATTTTATTGTTACTTTTCTTTTACTTATCTTTCTATTCAGTCCTAATCTATTGAGTCCTTCCCCTTTTCATATTCTAATCTCTTATTCAAATGAATGGTTGCTAGGATTAATAAGACCACTGGTGGCAAATCAAAATTTTCTGGGCCACCAATATCCAAGTCTTTTGCCGATATCGGTCGACTCGTCTACCACCGAATATCTTAAGAACATTTGTTTTATACGATATTATCGGTGCATCTATGGTCAACTTTAGGGCTCTTACTGAAGAGCGGTTGTAGCTGCGCTCCCCTGCGTTCTGTTTTTCTGCGTTCAGCCGAAGGGGAGCGCAGGAATAGACGCATTTAGCTTTTTCCAATGGGGCTGTACTCACACAGGCGCGTGTAGGCGCCGAACGCAGGTTGAGACGCAACATGCTACATTTTTCCTGCGTTCGCCGCTTACACGTGCCTGTGTGAGTACAGCCCCATTGGAAAAAATGTATTGCGTCTATTTCTGCGTCCCCTGCGCAGAAAAACGGAACGCAGGGGAGCGCAGCTACAACTGGTCGTCAGTAAGAAGCCATCATTGTTGTCATTTTATTTTTAATTAGTGTATGCTGTTGTGATGCTGTTTATATCTTTATTACTTATTTTTATTATGGCTTTAATTTTAATTAGGAACTGTCTGTTCCAAGGTTCAGTTGCTGAAAGCAAAACAGCGGAGTTGACATGGCAATAACTGGAAGCGACTGACATCATGTGACCACAATTGTTGCCCTGATTTATATAATGATTCCTCCCCATGTATCCCTTCGTCAGCAGGCGTATTGACATAACGAGCTTACATACAGAACTAGTGAGTCACGGCTGCTCGGCTCCACCCAGATCTGGTTGTGGCTTGAATGGAATCTGAGCATAATCAGTTTCTGTGTAAGGGCTTCCCCTGCTGTAGCATTGTTGTTTCTGGAGTTATTGATGTTTATGTAACTTTTTAATATAAACATAAACATAAAATATGTATTAGAAATTGAAAAATAAAATCTTTAAAAAAAAAAATATCCAAAGGGGATATAACCCCACCCAAAAAAAATGCCATTCTAAACCTCTTTCTAATATACAATCATTACATATTTACATGTTTTAATTTAGAGCGTCTGTCTGTCTGTCCTTTGCCCCCGGCAGTTCCAGCTTTAACAATGAAGCAGAAGCCAGATGATGGTTAGACTTTTGAAGAAGCATGTACATTGTTTGAAGAGACAGAACCAGCAGTGCAATACTGAAAATATGTAATGAATGCATCATTATGGAATGAAGTGTTCTTAGATTATGCAAACATGTGTGGGTTTACATCCCCTTTAAGCTTGAAAACATTTACACCCTATCTTCTTTTTATCCCATAGACATTTATCGTGGATGTCATTTTTGCTGGTAAAAATACAACACCGGCCCTCTACTACAGTAACCAGTGTGAATGATGCCTCTAAGCTGATCTTACATGCTAAGACTTGGCCCAATTGCCTGGGCATTTATGTTTGCCAATGCACCTTGCACTGCAAGCGACTTTTTACTTCCTACAGATCTGGTTGAATGGAAAATTAGCATGGGCAGTTTTTCCGTACTTGCCCTTTCTGTCCGCTGGCTGACCAGTCATAAACCTTTAAGGGCTGGTCACCTCTAGCACAAATTTGCACCCCTTTTTGTTAAATGCATTACTCAATATTGATGCACATAGTAGGGGGTGGCTTTGACTTGACCCTTGTGCCCACTGCCCTGGCAGCAATCGGTCACTTGGAAATGGACAAGAGGAGCAAGAAAAAAAACTGCTATAGCTTGAGTGATACTACGTTTCAAACTCACTGGTGCCCAGCAGCCCAGTTAAAGCTCCAGAGCAGCATACCACGGCACAGAACACTAACTAAGCAGCAGAACGGTGCACTTTGGGCTGTTACCGGGTTTTAGGACAGTGGTAAATGTAAATGGGAACTAGTAACATAACCAGACTTATTGGATCAGAGCAATGCACCTAAATTACTGAGCACCTGCAATGGCGCTTGCACTGAGCAAAGTAACTAGGATTATGGGCACTGAGCAATGTAACAAAAGTCATGGGCACTGAGTACTGAGAACGGGCACTGGAAATGCAATTAGACTTGTAATTAGAAAAATGGAGAAATGAAACTGTGCACATAGTAGTCTAACTGGGCACTGAGTAATGTAACTTGGGTCTTAGGGACAAAGCAGTAAAACTGGGCAACTTAAATATAATGTAACAAAATTAACTTGGAACAGAGTCCTAAAACTGGGCACTGCACATTTAACGGATTCATATAACTACTGTTATGGGGAGAGGGCTATGTAGCTAGGCTCTAGTGGGTGAAAAGAAACCCTATGCATCCATGTAGCCAAAACGCAGCAGCCCATTTGTTGGATCACTGTGCAGCTTGCTTCCCTTTCCAATAAAGACGCATGGAACATGTAGGGCTCCACTCAATTTATTCCTCCACATGCAGCCCTGGACTGGGAATCAAAATAAGCCCTGGCATTTCAGGTATACAGAGGCCCAAACAGCCCCCCACCATCCCAATAAATAGTGACTGTATATGGCATCTTATAGCAGCCCCTCTGGCATTTGCCAGAATCCACAGATTGGCAGTCCAGGCCTGTCCACGTGTATCCACAAGTGTTCACAATTACAGTCACAGTTCTTTCAGCCAATAACGTTAGTTATCAGTTCTGTGTCAGATTTCTATTTTGGTGACTGTCATTCTTCTTTTTTTTTCCAAACATTTATTTTTAGTGGGAACTTTGTGTTCTGAGATTTCTCCTTGTGATAGCACAGGGTAAATGCTAACAATAGTGTGAGTGACATAGAGCTCACGTTTTGCTCGTCCTGGTGCTGTTCTGTCACCGGATCCCTTCGTCATCAGGAGGCTGGAACTGAAAGTTCAAATGCAGAACCAGTGAGTCATCTGTACTCGGCTCCACGCTGGATCTGGTTGGAGCTTGAATGGAATCTCACAGCAATAAACTTCTGTGCCGGTGCCACTGAACCCGCAACTTTTGGGGGAAATTAGTTAATGGTAGGCAGGCAGCATAGGACAAAGGAGCATAAAGGGACACACAGCTTCTTCAAGGAAAACAGCAGTTTATTTTCCCTTTTTAAACAAACTTAAACAATCCATTATCCACAGACACAGGGGTGACCATTGTATCATACAAACAAATCATAAAATAAAACCTAGCCCACTGGGCACCTTCAAACTTTGGAGCAGTCCCTGACTAGGCTGGGCCCCTTGTGGAAATTAAAGGCTAGAGTGACCTTTTTCCACCTTTTCCTAGTCACGCTACCACAATATATATATAGGCACCCAAGGGCCTGAGGCAACAGCTTCAAAAGGAAGGCCCTCGGGTGCCTATATAACAAATTGACATTTTTTAGAAATAAGCTGGGTGGGGAATAGAAGCAACTTACACAACAGGGGGTGCACTGAGTTTCTGGTGCCTAGTGTTGCACTGGACCTAAATACAACATTGACTGAGACGCCTGTCAGGAGAAAGAATTCCTACATCTATGTGCTTGGGAAGGATGTGAAAACAAGGAGGTCTATTTATTTAAAAGAAATTATTCTGGTAATTGCTGAATTTCATTGAACCTTTATTACAAGGTTGTGGGTCTGTATTCTGGAATCAGGAAGATGCCTTGTCCCTTGTTTGCTTTACAGTTCCTCCCTCCTATTGTCATTATATATGTGACTTTACAGTCTGGTTTGCTTGAATGGAATCCACCTGGGAATCTGCCGGTCACTTCTTTGCTGGCTAAAAAATGCTGGTGGAGAATGCACCCCATGTGCCATTGACCTTCTGAAGAGAGAAGGCCAAATGTGCATTTGTTGCAGGTTAATTTACTAACACAGGTGCTAAATTGCACCCACACCATTATGAGGAGCAACCCACTGCCAATTTGTTTTATTCAGCCTACTACAAGTTAGAAAAAAACATAATCTCATTGGTTGCCATTGGTAACTGCACAGATGCAGAATTAGCTCCTGTGTTAGTTAATACATTTCAATGTTTCCTTATTAGTAACAAAAATCTTTAACTGATATTGACCTACCTGGTGTTAGCGTTCCACTTGACTTATGATCGGCATACCTCCCAACTGTCCCATTTTCTGAGGGACAGTCTTGATTTTGACAGCTCAGACAGCAGTCCCGAGACTTTCTCTTTGATCTCCTGCATTGATAAAACTGGGGTGATGTAATAAAAGCCACCATATTTATACCAGGCCAAGGTCAAGAAGCCCATAGCATGCAATCAGCCACCAACATTTACTGGTTACCTGTTTGAAAGCAAACATCTGATTGGTTGCTATGGGTTTCTAGACCAGGTGCAAACAGCAGTTTTTATTGCATCTCCCCTGCTATCTGGTTGTTAAGGTCCCACTTGAGCTAGCAACCAGGCCGTTATGTTGAATGTAGTGGCATAACAAAGTTGCGCCAGGCCCCCCTGCAAAAACTTTGGAGGGCCCCGGTGCACTGCAGTTATGGCACTCCCTCCCTCCATCCACCCAGTTGCGTCTCCCACTCCCCTGGCCACTCAGGTTGGAGAAGAGAGAGGCTGGGGATGGGGTTTTTTCTTAAGTATAGAGAAAGCGGACCCATGGTCTTGGTCCACAGCAGAAGCAAGGTGAATGTCATTTTCTGGTTATAGAGGTAAACACAAAAAGACAGATTATATAACAAAGAAACTAGAAAGAAAGGCTGACCTCCAAATGCCTCCGAATTTCAATTACGTCATACAGAAAGCTAAAGCTAAATTGAAATTCCCCTTAATTTTCTATGGATTATATCTAGAAGGATTCCTACCTCCACGAGATGAATTTCAGTGTTTGTGAGAGTTCCCCCCTTCTTTGTTTTCTTCGACGTTCCTTCATTACATTGCAAGGCAGGGAATTGCCAAAATCTGACAGATACAAATAAACGCTAGCAAAAGCTTGTGAAATGGGAAGTACCAACATCTCAACAATACTGGGATTCGGGCCAGGATTTGAAGTGGTCAGTAGTCTTAAGCCAAACATTTACAGTAGGGAAATACGATATAGAAGTTCTTTGTTGATTCTAGTCCATTTCTGCTTATTGCCAGTTTGATCTTCCCACAAGGAACCTCTTGCTCCTCTAAGGACTATGGCACTCTGTTTTCTGCCAGATACAAGCAGCAGTTGAAATGCCCATGTTCACTTGTAACCATTCACCACTGAATTCCAAAGCTCACTTGAGGGTGTCCTTATTCTCTCTTTAAAGGAGAAGGAAAGCTACCAAAGTGTAAAAGATTCCTGAGTCTCTCCCTGCTCACTCATAGCTCTGGGCTCAGATTACAGCAGAGAGGGGAGGAGGGAGGGGGAGAGGATCAAACTGAGCATGCTCAAGCCCTAGCCCTGGAGGTTTAAGCTGAAAACAGGAAGTCTGATACAGAAGCTCATGAGTACACAATAGAAGGAAAGAAATGCTGTGTTTCTTTTGACAGAGGACTCAGAGCAGCATTACTTTTAGGGTTTACTGGTGTATTTATATAGACCTTTCAGATAAAGCTTACTAAATTTTAACCTTTCCTTCTCCTTTAAGCTACTGGCACATGGGCTGGATGGCAGTGGCAGACAAAAGCTTCGTGCACGATTAGACTAAAGAGTGAATGGCCATTATTATAAATTGAAGCTGTTGGCATTGCACACCCATGTGATACAGATTATGACCAGGCTGGTTATCAGGGGGAAAGCAACATGTTGTTGACCGATAGGAAGAAACAAGCATTTTTATTTGATGCCGCAATAACAAATAATGCCTATTAACTGTGCTTAGCAATGTCATCAGAGCATAGTGATGTCACTTGTGTCAGGTGACTTGCTAAAACTATATCTATGTGCATATTCCATATAGTTCTGTGAGTTGAGTATATTCATGTATGTACAGTTAACAGCCACGCTTCATTCATATCAACAGAACACTGAAAACTGTAGATGAATATTATGACTTCTACTACTTGTACACTCATTTTCCACCCGAGAAATAAGTGTCATATTAATATTCGGCACTTCCAGAAAACTGTCCCAGCGGCAGAGGCTAAAAATAATTGATTATAGGACTTAAACATGAGTTAAAAATGCAAGAAAGAAAAGTGGCTGAATTTCCTCAAAACCCAATGTTCCAGTAAAGTTACATCACTAGTAAGGGCTTCTGAGCAGTGGAGGAGTGAAATAAAATGTGCCCTTGTGCAATGATCCCCAAGCACTTTGTTCCTATTGTATAAACATACTCAGAGGGGAAACCGAAACTGCACCATCTTCCGAGACTGCAAAACTGCAGCTGCTCATTCTAAGAAAACAGAGTCTTGTGCAGGAGCCCCTGGGGCTAAGACTGTCCAACCTGCACTATGATCTTCATATTGCTGAACTAGTTGGGATGCTGGGGGACAGGGACTGGCAATGGATGTCATTATATGAATATATGAATAAAGTGTTACTGTCACAATCTTAAACATTAAAACAGCAGCAAAAATATCTTAGGGCTTATTTACTTACAATTCCAGATGCAAATTGCAACGCTTCAAAACAAATTTAAAAAAAAAAATGGTGACCAGGGCCCCCCTTGCAAGTAAAAAAAATATGGGGCCCCAGAGAATATTTTTTTAAAAAAAACATTGGCACCAGGGCCCTCTTACAAATTAAAAAAAATTGGGGCCCCAGAGAAAATTTTTTTTAAAAACATTGGCGCCAAGGCCCCCCTTACAGGTTAAAAAAACTGCAGACATCATGTCTCTCTACATGCAGAATTTGTGCAAAAGGCAGTTATTTTGTTTGTACTGGAATCAGTTATTTGAGTGAGCTCTAATACATCTGCTAGGAAAGGAGCCCCCCTATAAGATATATTGGATCTAACTATCAATGAATATCTGACACCCAACTGCTGCATGAAGACAGAATGAAGAGAAACAGATGCTGATAGAGGAATAGTGAACATAAACTTAATTGTTTCAGAAACAATGCAGAATTTTTAATTGATTGTATTTAGAAAGTTTCTTACTTCAGTATGAGGAAGCTTAATTAAATTAATTAATTATTAAATTTTTATTTTCACGATAGTGTTGTTGAATGTTGTTTTCCACAAGGTGTGTTTTTATTTGAGCCACACACACCTACATTGCACACACCCCAGCTGATTATATTGACACATTTTTATTGTTTTATTGCTGACTTATTGTCATAAATATACCCATATTTGTACATTCCGGAGTTTTAATCTTGCGAGATAAGACAGAAATAGATACAGTGGTGATCCTGCACCCAGTATCACCCTAAGTGGCCTATCTCATGCCACTCCCCTGCACTTACTTTCTTGACCTGGAGTTGGTCAAGAGTGCAGCTCTCTGTGCACTAGAAGAGATGAAATTCCAATTTGAAAAAAGGGAATTTGTCACTTAAAATACCCCCAGGCTGCCCTTGGGGGTATTGGGGTACTGCTTCAGGCGGCCGTTGAGTTTCTGACCTCGCCTCAGGGCAGGAGCACCCCTGAATATATGTTAATGCTCCTGAAGAGAATTTATTTGGTTTCACAGCCCAGTAGACTTCCACAGAGACACAGAATCAAAAATAAATTAAATGAAGTAATTAAAACACACCTGCACCAGTCCAGACCATTATGAGTGAAAATATTATTATTTCTCAATACACTATGAGATGAAGCATACTGTCCTTAGGTGGCACGCGGGTGCCAATCAATACTCTAAGAGGTAGGCTGAGCCTAATTACAGATTATTGCCAGAAAGGAAACACAACACAAAATATTTACCGTAAGTATATAGGAGTCCTTCAGTTGAGGACCTCTAAGCATGGCAATAGATAATGTCACCTTGACAATCAGCCTATGAAGAATATGACTGGACAAGTACAGTAACCCTAAGCAACCAATCAGATAGTTACTGTAATGATTGATCAGAAATAATCCTCTCATACTATGTTGTAAAGCTGATCATGCTTTAGTTGGGACACCAAATGAATAACTCTGTGCCCAATTTGATCTAAACATGCTTAGCCAAATATTTCCAGGCCAATAATCCTTTATTCTTCAGTGAAATATTGTGACTGATGTTTTCCCACCAACATGTGACACCCACTCAATCTGAACAATTTAGGCAATAGGCTAAGCAATTGGTCAAGAATGTCCAACTAGCAATATTCAGATTCCAGATCTCTTTCCAGATTTCATTGCTTGTGTTTATATACACCTCCAAATCTTCTGTTCCTTCCCCTTTTACTTGAGGGTTCTTGACCCCCTTAAATCAGCTAGGTTCATTAGCAGAGGAGTGAACCTATTGGATGTCCTATTGGCCCAGGCCCCGCCTGTCGCCCAAGAATTCTGGGAGCTTTCTGGAAAGGACAGAGGACTTTTGAGAAACCCAATGTTGGCCCTAAACCAAAGAAGGAGCGACCAGACGCTATAAAGAACCCCAGCATCATGGGTTGTTGCATGGCACGTTGCTCTGTAGTTATGTAGAAACTCTGTTGTAAATACTTTCCAAGATTTCCCAGTACAATTTGCTGTCTGTAGTGCTTCTTTCAGACTTATGTTGAATCGCTCCATTTCTCCATTTGCTTGTGGGTAATATACTGAAGATTTCCTATGCACAATATTCCTCTCTCTCAGAAAGGATTCAAACTCATATGAGACAAACTGTGGTCCATTGTCTGATATTAACTCCTTTGGATTACCTTCTCTGCTGAAGACTGTAGACAGAAATGTTATTACTGTAGCTGATGTTATATGAGAAACAAATGCAATTTCAGGCCATTTACTGTAATAGTCTATCAAGGTTATAGCAAACTACAGTCTATAGGAGCATCTGTAAAAGGACCAACAATATCAATAGCACGTTTTTCCCATGCTGAATCAGGGAATGGTACTGGTTTTACATCTGGTCTCTTGTGTACAAAGTTCTTTGCACAACCCAGTGAAGTGTTGCTTTGTGCTGACACAGGCTGTGTGGGAGGCACTGGTGCTGTAGTAATGAGACCATCAACTAATTGTAGGTTTAATGCAGCAAAGAGATCCCTTCCAAGTTTAGCAGTTCCCTTATTCACAATGTAAAAGTCACATTTTGCAGTATTTGATTCAAATTGTACAGTGACTGGCAAGCAACCAAGCACACGGATTGGATCCTTTAAGTAACTGACCAGTTTCAGGGCAGGTGCAACAAACGGATCTTTTGCAAAGTATTTCATGCAAATATCCTTTGGTAGTATAGAAACAGCTGAACCTGTATCAAGCATCAGGTTAACGGAGTGTCCCTTGTCAGCAGAAGCAGTACTGACACTGACAGTGCATATAAACTTGTCTGGAATAAACGTACCAGCTTTATCCACACTTAATACTGTGACATTTGTAGAATTGACTTCATGAACATCTTTAGCAGAACTACGGCAGATCTTAGCAAAATGTCCTACGTTTTTGCATTTGCTGCATCGTTTAGCTTCTGCAGGACATGTAATATGATTTGCAGTGTGTTGTGTTGAACCACAGCGAAAGCAGTATTTTCTATTTGTATTTGCTGTATGGTTTTGCAATGAATTCCTTTCCTTAGCACTGTACTTTGCCTGTGACTGTGCATTATTAGGCCACAGTGATGAATTCACAATCTGTACATTCCCAGCAGTTCCCTGACTGAGAGTTTTAGCCTCTGCCACTGCTGTTTAGATTTGGCTAGCAAATGCAATAGCCTTTGCAAGGGTTAAATCCTGCTCTAGGAGCAGTCTCTCTCTAATGTGAGGTGAGTTTATTTTTTCCACTATTTGGTCTCTTAGCATTTCATCTGTTAGATTCCCAAACTCACAGGTAACAACCAGCTCTCTCAAAGCTGCTACAAATTGTTCTGTGGATTCGCCATTACGCTGTCCACGTTGGCGGAATTTATATCTTTCAGCAACCACATTTACTCTTGGCACGAAAAAGTTCTTTATAGCAGTAAGAGCAGTTTCATAAGTATCATCAGCAAATGGTAATGTATAGAATATATGCTGTCCCTCTGCTCCCAGGCAGTGAATAAGTAAAGCACGCTTTCTAGCAGCAGAAATCTCCCCTTGGTCAGCAGCAATAATGTAATTTTCAAACATACGGATCCAAGCAGTAAAAGGTATGGTAGGCTCACCAGGATTTGGGAGAAAAGGTGCAGGCTGCTGCAGAGGTAGAAGAGCCATCCTTGACGCCATCACACAACACAACATTTGTTAGTTTTGTTTTTTCCTAGTGAGACTACTATGGAGGTACTGCTCATATATAAACAAGGTCTCCCATTCAGTTCCTCCACCTGCTATCATAGAGGGTTCATTGGTTTGGCTGACCATCAGTAGGTAAGTTTCTTGCATGCATTAGAGTCCTTAGAAGATGGTGGTGTAAAGGGTTACAATAGTTTGTTTGTAACCATTATAACTCAGAGCCAATAAAGCTTCATCGCCTTATATGAAGTTCACAGGAAACCTGCCGAGTTTATGATAAGTGTTATCTGAGATTGCAACATGCACTAGTAGGAATCTTTAAATCTATTACTGTTTATAAAACATGAAATATCTCACCCGGTAAAACACATTGGCCTGTGTATTTTACTCAACCTGGGAATTCCACTTGTTACATTGCTTGATCAGTTTCATAGCAATTCTGCAAGTGGGCGTTTGGGTCTCGGAGGAAAAGACGGAAAGAACAAAACTGACGCAGTTTATAATTATTATCCTTTATTTACATTCCACTTTTATTGCCAATGATGTCCTTGGTGGCCCTAGGCAAAATAATACACAGGACTTCATTTACTAGCAGGGTTGCAGGGTCGGACTGGGCTGGTGGGACGATGGTGGGCCCTGGCATCTGTGTGCCCCGTTGACCCAGGCCTAATCCCTGCTGGGAATGCGGGCTCTTCTCTTGTTTTGGTCACAAAAGGTACATGGAAGGGGTGGGTGGAAGAGCTTGCGACGGGGCAGTGGGGTACAACTGGGGTGAGGAGGGTCATGACTGGGGAGTCCCAAGTTGGTGGGCCCTGGAGACCCCAGTACGACACTGAGCAAGGGGCTAAGTCCTGAAATCAGCAATATCCACTATGTTTCATAAGCAGTTTATCAAATATGGCTCTGCACAGTTTTTTCTACTGCATTTTGCAATCATTTTTATATATTCTTCCCTGTAAAAAAAGTCAGATTATCTGCAGATTTAGTAAAAGTCACACCATATACTATATACTGTGTTCCACTGGACACTGTCCCAGGTAAGAGCTAACGTTATATGCAACATTTCCTTTATTGCTGAAAAAAGGTTGCTTTTCTTCATTAACAACATGACCATCATAAATCTCAATTACAAGTCCCTTGTGAATTGGTTGCCTAATCTCTGCAGTGTTGCCAGTGATTATGGTGATGATTAATGATACCATAAAGCATTTAGCTAAGACAGAAAGTGCTGCAGCCAGCATCATTATTTCCAGCAATAAGTTACCCTTTCAAGGGGTTGCAAAAAAAAGTGTTAGAGCAACTGCTTCTATTACAAGTCTCATGCTCGCAAGCTAATTAAATAGATATTATGCCCATTAAGTAGAAAACAACTAGGAACAAATATGGGACCTGTTAACCAAAATGCTTGGGACCTGGGGTTTTCCGGATAATGGATCTTTCCATTATGTGGATCTTCATACCTTTAGTCTACTAGAAAATCATTAAACATTAAATAAATCACAGAGACTGGTATTGCTTCTAATAAGGATTCATTATATCTTAGTTTGGATCAAGTACAAGGTACTGTTTTTATTATTACAGAGAAAAAAAGGAATCATTTTTTAAAATGTGGGTTATTTGGATAAATAACAAATAAAAAAACAAACTTACAAAAAGTATTGTAGAAGTCATACAGGTATGGGATCCGTTATCCATAAAGCGAATTACGGAAAGGCCGTCTCCCATAGACTCCATTATAATCAAATAGTCGATATTTTTAAAAATGATTTCCTTTTTTTTAATGTGTAATAATAAAACAGTAGCTTGTACGTGATCCCAAACTAAGATATAATTAATTCTTATAGGAGGCAAAACTAGCCTATTGGGTTTATTTAATGTTTACATGATTTTCTAGAAGACTTAAGGTATGAAGACCCAAATTACGGAAAGATCCATTATCCGGAAAAATCCAGGTCCTAAGCATTCTTGATAAAAGGTCCCATACCTGTATCTATATTGGCTAACAATAAAAAAAATACATTGCAAGCTTTCCGAGCACCAAGGCCCCTTCGTCAGGCAAAATACAAATGAAAGCTGGAAAGGCACAGCATTTATACTATTAGATCAATGAAAAGTATTCATGGGCAATAAATTAGGAAGTTACAAATAGTTAGAGATCAATTGTAGATATAATGAAATGAATTAGGGTGAAAATAATCCAGGGGTCTGGATTCATTCTTTAAATATGTTAAACATCCATGATGTATATACCGAAGAACTATATTTTGTCTTTTGTACCGATATGGGACCTGTTATCCAGAATACTTGGGACCTGGGGTTTTCTGTATATGGGGTCTTTCTGTGATTTGGATCTTCATGCCTTAAGTGTACTAAAATATAACTTAAACATTAATTAAACCCTATAGGATTATTTTGCCTCCAATAAGGATTAATTATATTTTAGTTATGATCATGTACAAGGCACACTTTTGATTTTACAGAGCTAAAGGAAATCATCCTTGAAAATGTGAATTAAAAATGTGAATTATTTCATTATAATAGAGTCTACGGGAAATGGCCTTCTCGTAATTTTGAGCTTTCTGAATAACAGGTTTATGGGCAATGGATCCTATACCTGTACCATGTACTTCACATTGCCACCATCTAGGAAGGCTAGAGGAAATATGTCAACCTAGTTCATTACTGACACCCTGAGTGCCTGAGTCTTAAAGGAGAACTAAAGCTTCACTCAAGAAGTAGCTAGAAATGTTGTACGTTATGTAGCCCTTTAGCAGTAAAGATCTGTGTCTCCAAAGATGCCCCAGTAGCTCCCCATCTTCTTTTCTGTGACAAGTTTGAAGTTCTGGATCATTGTTGCTATTGACAAGCTGAAACTTTAGGCTGGTGCAATCAGTTCACTATATAAAATATGGCATTTTTAGCCATATTCATTTTTAGGGTTTAGTTCTCCTTTCATAAAAAAGGAAACATTAAGCCGGGGGGGGTATGCATTAAAGTCTGGAGACCGGGAAAGAGGGGTCAAAATAAAGAGATTAACTGCAGCCCTTGCTATTTATCCACAATAAACCCACATGTCCTTAGTGTGGCCATCCTGTAAATCAAATACTCTGGTTAATCATTGTTGTTTATCTGATTATCTATACATTCAGACTTTGCTACATAATAGAAACTAGATGCAATATGAACCATAATTGCCCTTTGCTTTCTCTTTTTATCATTCTGGTAACTCACAAGAAACAGAAAATGGAAAGCACCACCAAGTTTTGCTCTTCTGATTTAATCAGCCATTCTGCAGGATGGCTTAAAAACTGTTTAAAATATTCTTAATTGTGCTTGGAAAATATTGAGAAGATAATAAATAAACCCCAAATAGCATAAGCTGGAAATTACCCAAAATGCTATGTACACATATGTATATTTATGAAGAAGTTCCACTGGTAGGTTATATTGAAAGGGAAACTATAATCAATGGTTTATTTTTGGGTGTCTTGTCTCTGTATGAGCAGGAAAATGCAATTAGGAGTAGTATTTTGCGGAATCAAATCTCTGAAAAACCGTCCATGGTGGTCTGACTTTTCTGGTTCAAGCTTTTTTTGAAGTACCAAGCTTTGTTCAGGGACCCCTTAGATCAGTGATCCCCAACAGGTAGACCGTGAGCAACATGTTGCTCTTCAACCCCTTGGATGTTGCTCTCAGTGTCCTCAAACAAGGTACAAATTTTTGAATTCCAGGCTTGGAAGCAAGTTTTAATTGCATAAAAGTGTAATGCTAAGCAGAGCCTCCTGTAGGCTGCAAGTCCACATAGGAGCTACCAAATAGCCAATCACAGTCCGTATTTGGTACCCCAAGGGACATTTTCATGCTTGTGTTGCTCCTCAACTCTTTTTACATTTGAATGGGTAAAAAAGGTTGGGGAACCCTGCCTTAGATCATAGCAAGTTTACATATAAAGGAAAACTTTGCTCTATCAGATGTTCATCAATAATTAGAAGAATATATAAGGCAGTGTATAAAGGCTCAATTCATTTTAATTGACCTCCAAGCTGGGCTTTCATGGATATCTAAAATCTAAAATAGACATTGTCCCCAAGTCTCAGCCTAGATGTCCTTCATGCTTGCCTCTTGGCACCACCATTAAGCCCCACAGTTTGGGAACCACTCTTCTATAAGGTCAATAAATAGTGATTGCCAGCTGGGACACTGTTTCCTATGCCTGGAATTTTCTTGAGGGCCTTGAGAACCATGCTGGGCCAACAACACAAAGAAGACCACGACCACCAGCAAAAAGACCACAAACCAGGACTTCATGAGTAAATTCACAAAACAGCTACAGTCTATGGGAACCAGGGCTTAAGCCAAAACCATTGTCACAAACTAAATTATAAAAATACTATATTATAAATCATTTCCAATTACATATTTATACAGGTATGTGGCCTATTATCCAGAATGCTCAGGACCTGGGGTTTTCTGGATTTTGGACCTTTTCATAATTTGGATCTTGATACCTCAAGAAAATCATGTAAAAATAAAATAAACTCAATAGACTGGTTTTGCCTCCAATAAGGATTAATTATATCTTCGTTTGGACCAAGGTACTGTTTTACAGAGAAAATTTTTTTTTAAAAAAAAAGAAATTTGATTATTTGGATAAAATGGAGTCTATGGGAGATAGTCTCCCCTTACTTCTGAGCTTTCCCGGAGAATGGGTTTCTGGATAACGGATCCAATATCTGTACCAACACAACTTAAAAACTGTATCTCATGCAAGATGACAATAAAATAGCAAATCACAACACATTAAATTAATGATTGGCCAATCAATAAACATGCCAAAATATTCCACCCATAAACAAATTAAAAATATTTCTGAAGATTATAATTGTATAAATTAGAATAACAGAACTACAATTGAAGGGAACATGAATTTGTAGTAAAAAATACATAATCTTACTAATTTCCATATGTAAAAAACACATGGAATAATTGTTGCCTTTATGATATATTGAGTCTTGACAAATTTTATCCATGACACAAAGTCCCCTAAACATCTCTACTGTAGATATTGCAGGTAATCCAATATTATTTGCATTCCTTTAAAATTGGATCCTATCGCTAAGCAGATAAAATGTATAAAATCCCCCAAAACTTCACTGTTAGTTATAAAATAAATCATATTACACAAATGTTCAACTTACGTGGCTTTAACAGTTCATAAACATTGGAAAGACCCAAAATATCCCTGAGAGTATAACACAATCTCATAGAGAAGAAAACTATAGGGCCATAATCTTTATCTATGTTGTCTTTCTGTTACAGTGCTGATGGATATGTAAATACAAAGATATAATAGAAAGATAGTTGCTAGTTATATGTAGACATTGTATATTGGAAGGAATTTGTTCCCCTTTACAAAGTATTCTTAAAGGAGAACTAAAGTTTAACCAAAGAAGTAGGCTAGAATTGTTGTACATTATGTTTTGAGCTTCTGTACCAGCCCAAGGCGACCACAGCCCTTTAGCAGTAAAGATCTGTGTCTCCAAAGATGCCCCAGTAGCTCCCCATCTTCTTTTCTGCTGATTCACTGCACATGCTCTGTGCTGCTGTCACTTACTGAGCTTAGGGACCCACTCACAATATACAGTACACATAGAATAGAAATGTCACAATATAAGGCTGATTAGTAATTAATACAGATAATTACTACATGGCAGCACAGAAACCAGTGCAATTAGCATCAGAATTTAATAATCAGCAAACCTGTAGCATCAGCTTATATAACAGGGGAAGCTCATTTTCTGCTGGATAATTAGTGACGAGCCCTAAGCTTAGCTTCTCAACAGCCAATCAGAGCCCACTGAGCATGTGAGTGTCACAGACACTTTCCAAGATGGGGACCCCCTGTGACAAGTTTGAAGTCCTGGATCATTGCTGCTATTGACAAGCTGAAACTTTAGGCTGGTGCAATAAGTTCAGTATATTTTATTTACCAGTAGGTCTTTCCAGCTGACACAAGGTCACCCATTCCGATTAGAAGAAAAGCTGTGAAGATGTGGAATTGTCTCCCTGAATCAGTGGTACAGGCTGATACATTAGATAGCTTTAAGAAGGGGTTGGATGGTGTTTAGCAAGTGAGGGAATACAGGGTTATGGGAAATAGCTCATAGTACAAGTTGATCCAGGGACTAGTCCGATTGCCATTTTGGAGTTAGGAAGGAATTTTTTCCCCTCTAAGGCAAATTGGAGAGGCTTCAGATGGGTTTTTTTTGCCTTCCTCTGGATCAACTGGCAGATAGGTAGTTAAAAAAAAAAAGGTTGAACTCGATGGACATGTGTCTTTTTTCAACCTTACTTACTATGTTACTATGTCACTATGTTACTTACTATGTATATAAAATATGGCATTTTAGTCATATTCATTCATTACACCAATAGATTTTTGGGGTTTAAATCCCCTTAAAGATTTGTTCTGCTCAGAAGAGCCATTACTAAAATACACAACATCAAGAGAAGCGACGCTAATGGAAGAAAGACTGACAAAACATGTTTTCCCATGACAGTATCCCTGTAAACAAACACATGGGCCTCCACTGAAATTAGATAAAACAAGTTTCCATCTTGAGGTGAATAAAAAGTTCAGAGAGCGATGAGGCTGTGGAATTTTTCCCTGAGGGCATTGCACTGGCAGCAGTGCCATATTTAGATGACACCCTAGGCACCGGACCTAATTGCACTCCGTGTCTGCGAAAATGACTTCAGGTGCATGACTGTGATGTCACTTCCACTATGCGTTATGTCACTGTCTTTTCGAGTGACCATATGCCCCAGGAATCTTTGGTTGACCCTCTCACCCCCCAGCTCCACATTTATGCAGGTACTCTCTGGCAGAGATTAAATAGGAGCAGGTCCCTGGGTGCCTAGGGATGGGCGAATTTCACCTGTTTCGCCAAAAATTCACGCCGGCGAAATGTCACTGACGCGTCAAAACATTTTTGTTGCGCGTCGAAATTTATTTTGACGCACAACGCCATACAAGTCTATGGGCGTCATTTTTTCGGCGAAACAAGGCGAAAAAATTCACCCATCCCTAGTGCCTATGTATAAATATGGCCTTGACTGGCAGATATATAACATACCTCCCAACTGTCCCGTTTTTCTCAGGACAGTCCCGATTTTAACAGCTCAACCCACAGTCCTGGATCGTTACTGAAATGTCCCGACTTTCTCTTCGATCTCCTGCACAGCCAGAAAAAGATACAACGTTTATAAAATTTAATTGGCTTTTGACAGAGAGCCCATGGCAGTTGCACTTAGATACATTTGTTACAAGTTAAGATAAGCAAAGAAACAATTATTTGAGATAAGCAGGTCTCTTGGGGAAACTGTGACTTGCATCTTAAAGGGTAATTCACCTTCATTAGCAAAACTGTAATAACACATAAAACCTGACCCTAAATCCACCAGAACTGTGTTCAAACTTTCCATAACCTACAAATTTTGTAAAATGAACATGGTAATTAGGAGGTGTAGCCATAAAATGTGCGTGGCCCAATGCTTTTTGTCCCTTTTTCTGTTTTCAAAAGGTATGAGGTATGATATAAGGTGGTTCCAATAACAAACAAGGGAAAGTTGTGCTCACCACTCATTTTTAAAACCATTAGACGGGGGTGAAATGAGGCTGTGACCACAAAATACATATAGTCAAATACAAGAGTCCTCTGCACTCAACCCATTATCAATATATTGGCCAGTCCTACACTCCAATTGCATATGATTCATTAAGAATTCTATTACTTCATTATACATTTTACACAGGGGCTAAGTTTTACCTGCAACTTACTTGCTGCTTTCAAGGTTAAAACTCCCAAACTTGGTTGCCCTTTTATTAGCCACTAGTGGGATCTACCTATAGCTGGGTCGGCTGGGAGCTACAACATGGAGAATTCTTAACGAATCAGATGCAAGTTGAGTGAAGGACTGACCAGATATGGGATGACTTTGACGTAGTTGGCCAGCTTAAATATATTGCAATATATGGACAAACAATCCCTGTTTTGTTTAAAGGGTAAGCCATTTTTAGTAGCAGTATGCACAAAATGTCTCAATGTCTTAAATATATTGATGATGGGTAGTTTGCAGAGGACTCTTGTATTTGTCTATAAGACAGTTCCAAGCAAGGGTTGGAAGCCTTTTTAGCAAAGGAGATTGCTTTTAGAATATAGTTGATGCAGGGACCGGTCCTATTACAGGTATAGGATCTACAATTCTGAATGCTTGGGACCTTGTATTTAAAGATTAAGGGGTCTTTCCGCAATTGCAAACTTCATACCAAGGCTACTAAAAAAATGTTAATCATTAAATAATCCCAATAGGATTGCTTTGCCACCAATATGGATTCATGCAGCTTCAAGTCACCATCAATTACAAGGTACTATTTTATTAATACAGAGAAAAAGGAAATCATTTTTAAAAAATTGTTTTTAAAAATGATGTGCTTACAATGGAGTCTATGGGAGACGGACTTCCCATAATTTGGAGCTTTCTGGATAACTCTTACAGCCTGCCTAAAGCAGGTATGGGATCCGTTATCCGGAAACCCATTATGCAGAAAGCTCTGAATTACGGAAATGCTGTCACCCATAGACTCATTCTATCTAAATAATCCAAATTTTTCTCTGTAATAATAAAACAGTAGCTTGTACTTGATCCAAACTAAGATATGATTAATCCTTATTGGAAGCAAAACCAGCAAATTGGGTTTATATGTTTACATGATTTTCTAGTAGACTAAAGGATTATGGAAAGATGAGTTATCCAGAAAACCCACTTACTGTACACTCTGGATAACAGGTCCCATATCTATATAGGGATTACTCCCTACAATACAATACTAGGCCACCGTACATAGGAAGCCCCTATGGTAAAATACCTGTCCTGGAGACACCGGTATGTCATAAACATGAATAAAATAAATACACACAGATGCTTTCAGCCCATCAATTCAGCCCATGGAAGATATTTTCAGGGATAAACTGAGGGGTCCTATTAAAGCAATATTTCCATTATGATGTAGTGAGTGGTACCATTAGATAATCTACGCTTGTTCTTCATTTTTCAATCTGGTTGGAGGGGTCAGTGACCTGCATTGCACAAAAAGGGTGAAGTTCAGTGTCCCTGTTACACACAGATGTATGGGAATGTAATAGTATGATTTGGCTGAGTTTCGTTACTTCCAGGAAATGAGTGTAATGTAAAGTGATGTAAGATGCATGGTAGTAATACAATGGGATTTAAGAGGAAATGTGTCTGATACCTGAAGGGCAGCATAGAGCTGGCATATTTTCTCCTGAAATGCAGTTTTTAGTGCCTGCCAATTATATGCTGTGAGATATAGGGGTGCATAGAGTTAGATAATATTACGTTTCAGTTAGCAACAGGGAGTAAGGTACAGGTATGGTATCTGTTATCCAAAATCCTCAGGACCTGGGGCTTTCCTGATACAGGATCTTTCTGTAATTTGAATCTCCCCATCTTGAGTCTACTAAAAAATTTCAACATTAAATAAACCCAACAGGATTATTTTGTCTCAGATACAGATTAATTATATCTTAGTTGGGATCAAGTACAAGATACTGTTTTATTATTACAGAGAAAATCCAGTTTATGGCAGATGGCCTTACAGTAATTTGGAGCTTTCTTGAACTGAAAGTGTTTCAAAGTAATTAAAATATAATATGCTGTTTCTCTGCACTGGTAAAACTGGTGTGTTTGCTTCAGAAAGACTAATATAGTTTATATAAACAAGCTGCTGTGTAGCTATGGGGGCAGCCATTCAAACATAGGATACACAGTAGATAACAGATAAGTACTACTATTGTTTATATAAACAAGCTGCTGTGTAGCAATGGGGGCAGCCATTCCAGCACAGTATACACAGTAGATAACAGATAAGTACTACTATAGTTTATATAAACAAGCTGCTGTTTAGCAATGCGGCAGCCATTCAAGCACAGGATACACAGTAGATAACAGATAAGTACTACTATAGTTTATATAAACAAGCTGCTGTGTAGCCATGGGAGTAGCCATTCAAGCACAGGATACACAGTAGATAACAGATAAGTACTATTATAGTTTATATAAACAAGCTGCTGTGTAGCCATGGGAGTAGCCATTCAAGCACAGGATACACAGTAGATAACAGATAAGTACTACTATAGTTTATATAAACAAGCTGCTGTGTAGCCATGGGAGTAGCCATTCAAGTACAGGATACACAGTAGATAACAGATAAGTACTATTATAGTTTATATAAACAAGCTGCTGTGTAGCCATGGGAGTAGCCATTCAAGTACAGGATACACAGTAGATAACAGATAAGTACTACTATAGTTTATATAAACAAGCTGCTGTGTAGCCATGAGAGTAGCCATTCAAGCTGCTAGAAAAAAGGAGAAAAGGCACAGGTTACATAGCAGATAAGAGATAAAACACCATTGTATTGGACAGGGCGTATCTGGCATATGCTTTGGAACCTGTGCAGTTTCTCCTTATTTCATGCTTGAATGGCTACACAGTAGCTTATTTATATAAACTATAGTAGTCTTTCTGAAGCAAACACACAGCTTTTAGCTGTATATTATATGTTAATTACTTTTATTTTTCCTGTTCCTTTATTCCCTTTACTTCACATATAACAAAACATACAATATGTTTATAAGGATAATAACTACACAATGACCACTTCCATGCATCTACAAAATAAAACATAATATATTTGGGCTCATCATATCCCTCCCCTTCAGTAAAGCCATTACAATTCCCTGCCCCTTCAGTGATGTAATTGCGTTGTAGGTTGCGTTTATAAGACTGACACAGGACAACGGAGTCATTGGGGGAGATGAGGTGTGGGTCAATGTACTTGCAAACATGTGCACATGCCTCTCCAATGTTGATGTTGATTGCACCCCTTCACGCACTCATTTTATTATCCCAATAGGCTGAGTCATAGCGTGTTAGCAATAATGGAGTTACCCAAGTGTTTCCTGTATCTGGCATTGTGCTATTTGTTATTAATGCTTTAGAAGTCACTTTATGGCACCAGCGCTTTGCTTAGAAGTGTATATAAGGAAAGAGGAGCCTTTATTATAGTAGCTTTTATATGATGGGAAGTAATCACAACCAATATCTATACCTGTAGATGTTTATGCTCCTTGTCAGTTGATCTCATCTCAAATTGCATACGGTGATAATAAAGGATGTTTCCTGCATTATTCATGTAATAAACTGATTTGGCAATATAGTGTCTGTTCCTGAGACAGTGTAGAGAAAGATTTTAATGTAAGTTTCTCCAACCAAATGCCTTTAATTAGCAGCTTATTTATTCCAATATTAAGACTCACCTTGGGTGGGATTTGGCTTAGAACAAAGGTATAAATATACAGTTAATATTCATTTCTCTCTCACTCTCTGTGTATGGCATTTGAAAGTGGTTCCTGCTGCAAAGAAATCATTTATGCCGCCATTTACTAGTCTATAGCCCCTGAGCTGCCTGGCCTCATCCCCATGACTGACTGAAGCCTATACCCCTGAAAGTGGATTGTAGAACAACAGGAGGTTTATGGTATGTGACAAGAAAAAGTTGTGGCCAACCAGTCTGAATGACAATGGCCTCTTGACTGGCAAGACAACAGCTGTTAGCTTGGCCAGAAAATGTCCATGACATAAATACAAGGGGGATTTGTTATAAAATTGTGGCCCTGTAGGAAGTTGAATGTAAATATTCAATACCTGAATTAAGAGTTCTAGGAGCCCATGCTTAACTAAACATGTACAGGACCCAGTGCAAAATCTGCCCAGGACCCCTCTTTGTTCTTCTCACCCCTTCTCGTACTCTTAACCACTCAGGCTGCTCACAAGTGAAGCGCTGCCTACCTAGTGCCTTTGGCCTCCAGATGAGCTCCATTGGCAGTGATTCAGTTGTATCTTCTGCCATCCCCCCCAATAGTTATTCCACTTGTGGAAACCATTGTAGAACAGAAAAAGCCATACACTAAAAGTAAAAGAAACTTCAAAATATTTCTGTTTCACGCTTTACCAGCTAGTAGGGAATAAACCTTGTGCATCCTGTAAACTTTAATTACCAACAATGTAAAACGATAAGGGACTTGGTGACTGGCTATGGCAATTCCTGCTTTTGTTTCCTGTTACAGCAGCAAACATTCTCTCTCTCATGGGGTAATCATCCAGGCTTCCTAATAAGGAGAATCTCTTCCTGCTAACAAGGCATGTTCAATTGTGAAATCAGGGATTTCCCCCTGCATCGCGGCAGCAGCGGCTATGTGAAGTGGTAAAGGCAGTTCCTTGTCAAACGTATGTTGCTGGATGAACATGTATCAGACACTAGAAGGAAGTGCATTGTTTCCATACAAATAAACCAGCTATGGATTCATGCATACTTTTGCATAATGACTTGTTTTACAAAAATTCTAGGTAGAAGATACATTTGTTGACTTGCAAAGTAACTGAGCTAACGGAATGAACAGTTTTGATCTTGATAAAATTCAGCTACTTCTGCTGAATTGTTTGCTTCACTCAGCTTCTTCTGCAGAGCTGTATGTTTCATTAAGCTTCTTCTTCTAATCTGTATAGTCCATGTGGCTTGTTCTTCAGTTGTATCATCTACAAATCTACTGCTTCTGAACTGTGCTTGACTCTGCTTCTTCTTCTGCTGAAATTTATGACTCATTAAGCTTCTTCTAATCTGTATAGTCCATGTGGCTTCTTCTTCTGCTGTATCATCTACAAATCTACTGCTTCTGAACTGTGCTTGACTCTGCTTCTTCTTCTGCTGAAATGTATGACTCATTAAGCTTCAGCTATCTACTTCTGCTGTTGAACTGTTTGCTTGTTTTAGCTACTTTTGTTGCTGACCTCTAAACTCCACATTGCTTCTTCTGCTGCTGAGCTGTAGATCCACAAAGCATTTGTTGCTACTAATGACAAGCAAATTTTGTTTGCCAGCCATGGATTCCAGGGCGCAATTCTGCATTTCTCCATCTGCAAATTTTTTCTCAAAACAGCAGCAAAAATTTGCGGCAAAAAATTGTCAGCAGCCAGCAAAAAAGACAAAAATGTTGGCAAGATAAAAAAAGTCGCCATAAGAAAAAAACGGCAATTGACTTTAATGCATTTGGAGCAAGAAAAATTATTGCTTGTACAAAAAAAATGTTGCCACCCATTGACTTCAATGCTTTTTGCAAATTTTGTGCTCATCACTAGCTACTACTAAGCTGTGTGCTCCACCCAGCTTCTTCTGCTGAACTCCTTGCTTCATTTAGCTTCTTCTACTGAACTGTATGGCCCAGACAGCTTCTTTTTGCTGCTGTGTTGCATGATCTACAAAGCTTCTGCTGCTGTTGAACTGTTTGCTGCACTCAGCATATTCTCCTGCTGAATTTTATGGCTTATTTATCTCCTTTTTCCTAGTTTAATGGTCCATATTGCTTCTTCTTCTGCTTATCTGTATGATTTACAAAGCTTCTACTGGTACTGAGCTGTTTGCTTCAGTCATCTTCTGCTGCTGAACTGTTTGCTTGTATTAGCTACTTTTGCTGCTGATAATCTACTGTGCTTCTCCTACTGCTGAAATGTAGATCTACAAAGCTTCTGCTGCTGAATGGTTTGCTTGTATTAGCTACTTTTGCTGCTGATAATCTACTGTGCTTCTTCTATTGCTGAAATGTAGATCTACAAAGATTCTGCTGCTGTTGAACTGATAGCACCACTCAGCTTCTGTTGCTGAGATTTATGTTCCATTCAGCTTCTTGTGCTGCTGAACTGCTTAATTTATATTTTACTGCAATTGGACTAGCGAATGCAGGGGTCACTCTGATAATATCAGCCTTTCAGAGGTGAATAAAGTTCTTGGTTAATTTTGGGTGGGCAATCTGATCATTTTGGCCAATGCATGAAGCAATGTTGGGGTAATTTTGTAAAAAATGGTGATGATCTGATGACTTTATTTGGCACAATGTGTAGGAATACGTCTAATATACATATATCAGTAATTCCCCAGAGCAGAGAGGTCTTTGCTGGCCCACCTCAGTCTCTATCATAGAAGTTTCTTTGTCTTTCAGTTTTATTCAAAAACTGTACTCTGTTTAAATACAACTTTACAATATATAATATCAAACAGAGTCTTACAAAGATGTAGAATAAAGGTGGCCACATTGGTACATTGTGCACAACTTGCTGTACCTGCTAGTTAGGGGGTATGGAAATTATTCTGGGAAATTACACTGTACTGAGGGTAAAAAAACCAAGGTGACTCAAGGGAGCTCTTAGATAACTAATCCATCTAAAACAACCAGTTTATATTCACAAGGGAGGAACACAGCACAGATAGTTGCTTCCAGAAACAATGGGGATCCACTGATCTTAAGCGTGGGGATTATTGGGGTTTTTTTTTATTGGTACAGGGCCCAATACACAGTCATGCATGAAGTGCACAAAGAGTATATACACAGCCGTTTCACTATCACCATAATCTGCCATGTTAACATTTAAATCTGATCTGTTCCCTCTGCTTCAAGTGCCAAAGAACTACCAGGGATTGGCATAAAGTCTGTATAATATAATGAGCCTTTTTAGTAACACTTTCTTTTTTACTGATACCCTCTCAGCTCTGAAAGGGAAACTTGTGCACAAGGATTCTAGGAAACACTAATTACAATATGTAGGAAGAGCACAGTGTTTTGAAACCTTCCACCCTTTTACTGTAATTCATTTACTACTTTCCCGGATGAAAGGCAGTCCCTCTCTTTCTGCCCCACTGGATGAGCTTATTATATTTTCTACAAAAACACACAAAAAAATATCGACAAATCTTCCCTTTAAAAACCCAGTGCAGTTGGAACCCTGAGTTATTTGCTCATTTTTTAGAGTAAGTAAATATAAAAGAGGCATCTAATTACCACTTAATTAAATCTCTTTTTTTTTTTCACTGTTAATACAGACTTTATTGAATCAAAAAGAAAACATTGGGGCTTGGTCTTCCCCAAATATATCTGCGTATCTGAGACCACGTCTTTGCAGAGCAAAATGCCTAAATTATATTCAGTATCACAAGTCACTGCATTTGAAACTTCGTAAATTAGGATGAAAAAAAGTGGGTCTCTTACAAAAAAAGAATGTGAAACCTGTATAACAGGTAAGAAGTTGCTGTTGGCTCCTATACATGGTCTTATAGAAATACAGGCAGTTGACAACCCATCACTGCTTGTGAACCTGCTTCCACCTATTCAGCTCTTGTAGGTCACTGCTTTTGCTGAACAGATTCTTTCCGTGCAGCATCTTGGAGAATCTGAGTGTCAACTTTATCAGCAGGAAGCAGCACATAGCGCACAACAGATCCACGGATTAAACAATTCTTCACGGACAACATGTGTGGATATTTGTAAATCTCTTGCACAAACGAGAACGTTCTATCTGCAAGGAAAACAGAAAAAAAACTGCAGAAAAGCCACAGCAATGCAATGGAACTAATGATGTGCGGGCCGACCCAATACCCGTGGGACCTGTGGGTCGGGCGGGTTCGGGTCAATCTCGCTGTGCTGTTTGCGACCTTACACTGCCGGCTCCCAACTTTATAGACACCCGCCCCTTTTGTGATGTCATTGGTGGGATGGGCAGGCATGGGTCTATAAAAGGAGGGCGGAAGTCGGTTGTGGGCGGGCATGGGTCGGACGGATGCGGGTTTGAGTCGAGTTTGAGCCTGAGGCAGTGGCCCCAATGCCGCCTCCCCCTTCCAATTCCACACTTTTAACTTTTAGCGTTGGAGCAGGTCCGGGGGGGGGCATTGCTAGTGCAGTGAGCGTTAATGCAGTGAGTGCAGTGAGTTTTAAAAAATGGAAATTCGGCTCTTAAGGTTACCAGAAGCGTCTTTTTGCCGCCCCTGTTAACTGGCCACTCCATGCCTGCCTGAGGCAAGATCTCCCCTTGCCTTATCGCAGGAGCAGCCCTGTATATTTCATATCTTATATAATCTATCTTTTACTCATTTAAACATTTTTAACTTCTGCCCTGCCCACTTCCAATGGTGTCACTTCCGGTTTACAACAGCAGCACTTCCTGTTTAATGGTAGTTAGGGGGTTGCAGACAAGGTATTTGTGGGTCAGGTAGTGGGTCCAAGCAGGTAAAAATATGCGTCCAGGTCATGGTTTCAAAAATTGGTTCCACGCAGGACTCCCTAGATATTTTTGCCCCAGTGGGAGCAGCCATACTGATTGCCTGGTTGGGGTACTGCCATACACATTAGCAATATCATAGTAGAAATGCCCTATGTAAGTGGCAAGCAATCACATCATAACATTAAAATATATTGTTTAATCACTGTCTGTGATTAGTATAAAAATAAAAACTGGGTAAATAAGCTGTACAAAATAAAAAATGTTTCTAATATAGTTAGTTACCCATAAATGTAATGTATAATGGCTGGAGTGACTGGATGTGTAACATAATCATCATCATCATCATTTATTTATATAGCACTGTCATAATAGCCAGAAAACGACTTCCTGCTTTTCAGCTCTCTTGGTTTCCACTGATTTGGTTACCAGGCAGTAACCAATCAGTGACTTGAGGGGGGCCACATGGTTCATAAATGTTTCTTTGAATCTGAGCTGAATGTTAAGGATCAATTGCAAACTCACTGAACAGTCAGGCCCGGATTTGTGGAAAGGCCACCTAGGCCCGGGCCTAGGGCGGCAGGATTTTAGGGGGGCGGCATGCTGCCCAACCACACCCACATTTGTTCAAAAACCCTGGGGATGCGCTGGAGATACAATAATTTAACATATTTCCCGTGTGCCAATCCCCATTGCTCCTGTCTCCCTAGAGGGGACAGGGGTGACGACTGGTAGTGGGCCTAGGGGCGCCCACTATGTAAATCCGGCCCTGTGAACAGTTATGTCCCATGTGGGCTTCCTTAAAGTAGAACCAAACCCATAGACTAATGAAAACCCCTACCCCCTACCCTCCATAGCCCTCCCCCCCGTACAGGTGTTAATACCTGTAAATGCCCCTAAGTCTTTAATTACTCCTCGATGCAGAGTCAGCACAGCGGAGCTCACAGAGGTCATCTTCATTGCTTAGGGAGTCTTCAGTGAGTAAGCAGCGTAGCGGCACATGCACAGTTGTAGCAATATTCCAGTCCCGAACAACTGCTTTAAAAGCCACAGATTGCAGAAGGGACCCGAAGATTACTGAAGCGCCAGAAGATGGCGCCCGCTGACTCTTCATTCAGGGGTAATTAACTTATGGGCATTTACAGGTATTAACACCTGTGCGGGGGGGGCAGGGAAGGGGGACTATGAAGGGTAGGGGTTTTCATTAGTTTGGGGGTTTGGTTCTCCTTTAAACTTGCTGACTAACTCAGAGTTAGAGAACAGGAAGCAGAAAGCAGTGTTCTGTATTATATTAGACATCCAGTCACTCCAGTCTTTATGCATTACATTTTTGGCTAACTAACTATATTCGAAACATTTTTTTATTTTGCACAGCCTATCTACATACCTCCCAACATTTTAGAAATAGACAAAAAGATTTGGCGTGTGGAGCACATCGAAAATATTTGACCACGCCCATTTTTGTAGCCCCCTAATTAACCCTAGACCTGCTAATTACCATGTCCATCTTACAAAATTTGGCAGGTTATGAAAGTTTGAACACATTTCTGTGTTTTTTATGTGTTATTACAGTTTTGCTAATGAAGGTGAATTGCCCTTTAAGTGGCCAATCAGTTTTCCCAAGAGACCTGCTTATCTTAAATTGTTACAAAAGTATCTAAGTATATATTCTTGGCTATCTGCCAAAAGCCAACTAAGTTAGAAACTTTGTATCTTTTTCTGGCTGTTCAGTGCACAGGATCAAAAAGAAAGTTGGGACATTTCAGTAACAAACCCGGGACTGCTGTCAAAATCAGGACTGTCCCGCGAAAAACGTGACAGTTGGGAGGTATATATCAATTTTTATTTTTACACTGAACTGTTCCTTATATGTTTTGTATCTTTCTGATTAGATTATGAACACCATAATAACTAACTACAGAACTGACTCAGGTCTTCCACCAGCCCTGTAGGCACCAGCACTGTATGCAGAACAAATGTTAGCCTGTAAATATTTGCGTAAGTGGTAGAAAAGCGATAAATGTAAATACTGTAAAACTATACAAGAACAAGGAACTTTGGGAAATCTAAATGCTTTAATTTCCAGCAAACTGGCTGCCTGATGGGCTCACTGAAAATTCCAGTCTCCAGCTGCTCCTTTGTTGATTCACCCCTCATGCTTTATGTACAGTCATCTTTATTCTTATATAACACTGTGAATACTGTATCACTCCATACACAGAAATAGTGCCTTGCGCAAGACTTCTGAGTTTCCCACAAGTCAGTGATGTGGCCCCATTGAGACGGAAACTTAAAGGGCAAGGAAAGTTAATCTAAAGAAGTAGCTAGAAATGTTGTACATGATGTTTTGTGCTTCTGTACCAGCCCAAGGTAACCACAGCAGTAAAGATCTGTGTCTCCAAAGATGCCCCAGTAGCTCCCCATCTTCTTTTCTGCTGATTCACTGCACATGCTCTGTGCTGCTGTCACTTACTGAGCTTAGGGACCCACTCACAATATACAGTACACATAGAATAGAAATGTCACAATATAAGGCTGATTAGTAATTAATACAGATAATTACTACATGGCAGTACAGAAACCAGTGCAATTAACATCAGAATTTAATAATCAGCCCTGTAGCATCAGCTTATATTACAGGGGAAGCTCATTTTCTGCTGGATAATTAGTGACGAGCCCTAAGCTTAGCTTCTCAACAGCTGCTCAGAGCCCACTGAGCATGTGAGTGTCACAGACACTTTCCAAGATGGTGACCCCCTGTGACAAGTTTGAAGTCCTGGATCATTGCTGCTATTGACAAGCTGAATCTTTAGTACGATAAGTTCAGTAAATAAAACTTGGCATTTTTAGCCATATTTATTTTTAAGGTTTAGTTCTCCTTTAAGGGCAGAAACACACGCTGCTATTTGGGGAGATTAGTCGCCCAGCGACAAATTGCCTTCTTCTTCACGACTAATTTTCCCGCAATGCCTTCGGCAACTTCGGAAAACAAAGAACTCCGAGTGCCATCCCGGTGATTTAGATTCTAGCCGGCGGGATGGCACTCGGAGTTCTTTGTTTTCCGAAGTTGCCAAAGTTTCCTCGTGAGGCAACTACGGGCGACTTCGGAAAATGAAGTTTGGGGAGATTGGTTACCTGAAGAAGAGTCGATTTGTCGCTGGGCCACTAAATCTCCCCGAATCTCCACATGTGTCTCTGCCCTAAACAGTGATCATCTTCCTTTAAGATAAATGTAATGCTTTATGTCTAATGTTGCGCTCCATTGCTTGTGAAACATTACCCAATCAAAGAAAACAACAGTTTTTTCCCGGCTAATTAATTCTGTTCCCATAATTAAGGCTCTGCTTGGAGGCCAGTCTACTGTGACGAAGTTAACTCTAGAGACTTTCTTGACGCACACGTGGCTAAAAGTTACTTAATTTCCTATGTGTTTCTTCAGCCCGGTGAGACCCACTAGTACAGGACGCATCCCACGATCGTTTCTCAGCAGCAAAGAAGAGGCAAAAACAGAATTTCACCTTAACCAGTAAAGGGCAAGCTAAATCAGACCTTTCACAATTCATAGGCACAATTCCCTAGCCTTATTTTCAGCAAACAGATGGTTTACTTGCCTACTCTTTGCTTGTTCATCATAACACTTTTTGATGACTTTAATACTAGGAATCAAGGAAACATGACATTAGGCAATTGCACTGTGAAGGGCCAATGCACAATTCTGCATGCAATGGTTGAAGGATATGAGCAGGGTGGGGTTTAAGGGATCCTGTCATGGGAAAACATGTTTTTTTTTCAAAATGCACCAGTTAATAGAGCTGCTCCGGCAAAATTCTGCACTGAAATCCGATTTTCAATTTTTATATTTAACAATGTTATTTAGAAATACAGTAGAACCCCCATTTTACATTTTTCAGGGGAACAGAAAAAAATGGTGTAAAATCCAGGAAAATGTAAAATCAGGGAAATGTATTATGCATTATATATAGGTGGGACCACAAAACAACAATGTAAAATGAGGGGAAACTGAAAATCAGGGGATGTGAAATTGAGGTTTCACTGTAAAAACTACACCATAAAAATTATGATAGAATCACTTTTGGCGTAGAAAGGAAAGATGGAAAATTTCGGCTCAATACCAGCCATAAAAATCAGTTTCAAAGTGTGGCTCACCTGGTGCGAAAAAAAAGGACCTGGGTGTAAAGACCCCAGGTCTATCTCGTTCAGGCTCGTAATAGACAATAAATATACCACACTCACCGATGGCATCCGGTGGCTCGGGTGCAGCGGCCCAAATCCGTAGCTAATACCAACGACAACCTGAAATGAACACACACTCCTGGAGCCAGCATGTGTCGATAAAACTTGATTTTATCCCAGATAGCTAAAACAATTAGTCCTAACGCGTTTCGTATCTAGAGCTAGGGACATGTATCAATGGTTGTCGAGAGGAAAGATCAGTCACAACTCTGGGGTCCCTTGAGCTATTAGCCCCAAGCTGCAGCCTTTTCTTAATTCTTATTGTAACACAGCACAGTGTCAGACTACTTATCAGGATGTTGGACCCCTTCTTTAAACTGGTTTCTTGCAAAAGTATAATCACACATAAATACATAAATAAATATGACCAAATACAGTGCAACACGGAGGGTCGGGTAGTTACTGTATTTTCAAGTAGGCCGGCCTCCTCAAAAAACAGTGTATATGACCCCCATTGGGGTAGTTTGTATTGAACCTGTACGTAGGGCTACATGCTCTTACAATCAAATGGTCATACCTATGTGACGAAATCTATCCAATAATAATTAAATTTGTGGTACAGGGGGAAGGTATGTTCTGCTAATAGGGGCTAAGGAGTCTGCTTTATTATGTTTGAGATGCACAAAAAAATGGTGGGAAAGGATGGAACTTTAACAACACTGACTAACCTTTATTCTACCAATAGGAGTTGCCATATTGCCCGAGTTCAGGAATTATAAACAGAGTTGTTATATTTATAATGCTTATAGGGGCTGCTTTATTATTTTAAAGACAAATCAATGGAATATGAAACTGTAATTAAACGGAAAGATCACATAGATTTCATTGTTTTATATTTGCCCCATTCCTATTTCAAAATTTGCTAATTCTACAATAGCTTTCTGGGTTTTTTTACTGAATTACTTCCCAAAACAGAAAAAAAGAAATAGGACACATTGTTCCTTCGCTGGGCGATTGCATCACAGATTGCTATGGTAGATTACAAAACACTGTGTTCCCATAGTGTATTATCTGGCTCTCCCACTGTTTGTACACAGTTTGTGTCACAACATCAACAGAAAATAGCCCAACAAGAATTATACAATAAAATTATACAATAAATATAATTGTATACATCTATAGACAAAGCATTGAGATTGTGAGTGGAGATTGCAGGCAATCAGTGGGCAGCATTGGAGAACATGCAGAGGGGATTGGGGGATTGCAGTCAAGTGAATGTAATCATTGGAGCGCCAATACTACTTGATCCAACTCCGCAGGTGTCTAATAGGATACATCACCAGAACCAAACGTAAATGCTTGGAATGGATTGGTATTTAAAATTCGGAAAATCCTACAAGTTTAACCCTGTATCCAGAAAGTTCCAAATTACGGAAAGGATGTCTCCTTGTTAGCTGCCCTGCTACAGTTTTACAAACTACAAATAAATACATTGCATTTAAGCTTTAAAGGGAAGTATATTACAGTTAGGGATGCACTGAATCTACTATTTTGGATTTGGCCAAATACCGAATCTGAATCCTAATTTGCATGTGCAAATTAGGGGTGGGAAGGGGAAAATATTTTTTACTTCCTTGTTTTCTGACAAAAAGTCACGCGATATCCCTCCCCTAATTTGCATATGCAAATTAGGATTCGGATTTGCCTGGCAGAAAGATTCGGCTGAATCCGAATCCTGCTGAAAAAGGCAGAATCCTGGCCGAATCCTGAAACAAATCCTGGATTCGGTGCATCCCTAGTTAGGCTTATCAAAGCCCCTGAATGTGATATGGGTATAGCATCTGTCATCCAGAAACCCACTATCCAGAATGCTTTGAATTACGAAAAGGCCGTCTCGCACAGACTTCATTTTATTCACATACAGTGGAACCTCAATTTTACATCCCCTGATTTTTAGTTTTCTCTCATTTTGCATTGTTGTTTTGTGGTCCCACCTACCTGTATATATGATGCATAATGCATTTCCCTGATTTTGCATTTTCCTGGATTTTACACTATTTTTTTCTGGTCCCGTAGTATATGGGTTGTTCTGTAATCCATTTTGTGAAAAATGATTTCCTTTTTCTCTGTACAAGTATGGGATCCATTATCTGGAAACCTGTTATTCAGAAAGCTCCGAATAACAGATAGGCTGCCTCCCATAGACTTCATTATAATCAAATAATCCAAATTTTTAAAAATAATTGCCTTTTTCTCTGTAATAATAAAACAGTACCTTGTACTTGATCCAAATTAAGATATAATTAATCCTTATTGGAAGCAGAACCAACCTATTGGGTTTATTTAAGGGCAGATTTATTAAGGGTCAAAGTGAAAATTCGAATTTCTGAGTTTTTTTATGGCCAAAACTGTCAATTTCGACTAGGGAATTAAAAATTCAAATTTGATTTTAGAGATTTATTATACACTGGGCCTTTAAGAACTCAAATTCGACTATTTGCCAACCTAAAACCTGCCGAATTGCTGTTTTACTCAATGAAAAAGTTCTGGGATCAATTTGGAGTTGTTTGCAGCCTTACCGACATTCGAGTTTTTCTTGGAGTTCTTAAAAATCGAATCTAATTCGATTTGAGTTTTCTGGTCGATCCTATTCACCCGAGTTATGATAATTCGATTTTTTAAATACATTTCAATTGGTCAAATTTCAAGTTTATGGGAGTATTAAAAAACGCACATGAACTCGAAATCGACCTTTGATAAATGTGCCCATTAATGATTAAATTACCTTTTAAGGTATGGAGATCCAAATTACAGAAAGATCCGTTATCCGGACAACCCCAGGTCCTGAACATACTGAATAATAGGTCCCATACCTGTAATAATAAAACAGTAGCTTGTACTTGACCCCAACTAAGATATAATGAATCCTTATTGGAAGCAAAACCAGGTTTATTTAACGTTTACATGATTTTCTAGTAGATTTAAGGTATGAAGATCCAAATCAAGGAAAGATCCGTTATCCAGAAAGCCATTCAGGTCCCAAGAATTCCGGATAACAGGTCCCATACCTGTATTAAGATTCTACATAATATTAACCCCGTCTAGTAACCCATAGCAACCAATTAGAATCTAGCATTTACTTGTCACCTATTTAAAACAAATGTCTAATCAATTCCAACGAGTGACCTGTGGCACCATTATACCAGGCACCCCCTATATGTCCTGTAGATGAGACTAATTCACTCTTCTTACGAGAATCAGGGGGGTAAAATTCACAGTATACAGCTAAAGAAGTCAGACATTCTTTTCCAGGGAATTCCACACAGTCACCCTTCTGCGGGACACTTCTGCGCTAGCACGGGAGACGCCTTGTGCCTACGTATTATTGTTTTATCTGGTTTATAGAGCTGCAATTAAAGTCTACTAGATCTTTGTGCCTGTGGGTGTCCTGTTTCTGCTGCCAACCGATGTCAGCATTTTGGAAGTTTTAGTACCATGCAGAGAAAGCAGGTTTAAAAAAAATAAATAAATAAACTGAGGCTCAGTGCTGACATCTTGTGGCCATTCTGATAAATGCACCCAGCAGCTGCCAAAAAGCACCTTGGCCAAAAGTAGTGATTTGTAATTAGTGCTTCTGTTTTGGCTTGAACCACATGGAAATGCTGCTGGTTTCTGTTTTTATGCAATGCACACAATCGGCAAAAACAACAGTGTCCATGAACACAAATCGGTTGTTTGAATCTAAGGGTTTGGTCAAATCTACAGGTATAGCTCACATTGAATCCAAATCTGAATGTCTCTATGCAATAATTTTTTTATCCCCTAATGCTTGGGGGACTGGAGTCCTGAGTTTGATTCTGACAAGGGCATTATCTGCATGGAGTTTATATTTTCTCCCTGTATCTATGTGGGCTTCCTCTGGTCAATGCAATAGGCACATTAGATTGTAAGCTCCACTGGGGCAGGGAATGATGTCAATGGTGTATAATCTCTGTAAGGTCACTATATTAATAAAGCACAATAACTATACTTAGATTATTATTATCTTTTATTTTGTTCCCCATATCAGTCCCTACCCCGATAGACCCTACTGAATTTCCCATTCACATATATTGAGGCCGATTTCTAAAACAAACTAACTGGCCTTTTGTCTATAGTCCTTAATTTTCTCCAACAATCTATCTATACCATACCTATTTGCCATCTATACCATATATCTTTCTAGCTACCCTCTAAAAATTCTATCTGCACCCTAGCTATAATTCTATCCATCACATAACTACTCTATCTATCTTTTAACTAATCTACCTGTCCTCTACTTATTCACCCTATGTACTGTATCTGTCCATGCCATTCTCCCTGCTGTATCTGTCCTTTAAATATTTCATCTTTGCTCTCCATATATTAGAGCTGTCCTCTATGGGGCTACTATAGAATTAGACTTTCTGTCCTTCATATCTATTGAGATCTAGTGATTCCACATTCCTTTATTCGTCACAAACACACTTATAACAACACTAATAGTGCATTGTGTTTAAACGACACATTCCAAATATAGTGCGTTATTAATAAGAAAGCATAGCTGCCAACTAATAGCAGGCTGCCAAATATTACAATTTCAGTGTATTGTGCTTATAATTTAAAGATACGTGCTCAATTCCAGAATTCATAATTTAAAGAATAATCCAATTATACTATTAAAAAAATATCATTATAGGCATAATTCTGTTGAGCACTACCCAAACGGCCAACAATACACCTGAATACCTATTGCTCTTTCTTCCTTAGTGTCGGACCGGGATGCCAGGGGCCCACTAGAAGACCTTAGGCTGGGGGCCCACTTTCCAAACTATTATACTTCTTCTCCTCACTCAACCTCTTTATTCTCCTAGTATTTTATATCTACTTACTATATTCTTCCATTATTAAGCATCTTTGTTCCCATAAAGAAATAGGGAATGACCATGAAATAGACCAAATGATTAGAAACAAGAGACACTTGGGCCCACGGGAGTTTTCCTGGTATCCTGGTGGGTGAGTCCGACACTGCCTTTAGTATATATCCATTTATCCTGGTCCACATTTGTGGGAAGGTCACAAAGGTCTGAGCCTAGGGGTGGCACTTCACATAGCCTCATAAATTTTCTTTCGTTTTTAAAATTGGGTGCACAAGACATTTTGCTGTTTAAATCTCCTTTGCGCTAAGTCCCAAGAATAGAAATTTGTGCATATGGGCGAGAGCGGGCAGGCCTGGACTGGCAATCTGTGGGTCAGGGTTGCCAGGTTGGTGGTTTTCCAGCCAAATTGGGCTACTAATTTAAAGCCCAGGCAGGTTTTGAAAGTACAAACTAGCCAAGGTAGGGATTTGGGCTACTTTTTGGGCTTTTGGCTGGTTTGTACTTTGGAAACCAGCCAAAGTTTTTCTTGCCCAAATGTGTCAAGTATGCATCTCCCAAATGCATGTTGGGTAATGTCGTTTTTGTTTAACAATTTGGTGACTGACAAGTTTAATGTAAGACTACAATACCCAGCATGCACCCAGGCACCCAATACCAAGCTGACTTGTGTAGAAGTTGGGAGTTAACAGATTTTGGGCTCTGTACCCCATTTTCCCGTCGCTCTTAATCATTCTCACATTTTCCAGTGACTTTCCTCAATTTCAGACAATTTTCAGGTAAAGATCTGCTGGCCACCAAAATGTCTACAGATTGAGCCGTTTTACCAATATTTAGTGAAACTGTATATGTATTAGGGTCTTATGGGGCCCACTTGGCAGTTACGCCCCTGGTGACGTGCAAATATGTCCCATTTTGTTTCATGGAAAAAAAGTGAAAATTTGCGTGTTTGCATTTGTATTCATTTATTTTTTAGACTTTTTTTTCACTGCACATGTATGTGATGGGCTACTTTTGAAGAGCCTCTTGGCTAGTTTTGGAGCTGACTTGGCTGGTTTGGTAAATAAGACCTGGCAACCCTGCTGTGGGCAGGCCCGGATTTGTGGTGAGGCCACATAGGCCCAGGCCTAGGGCGGCAAAAAATGAGGGTGCCGATTGGGCCGCGTGGCCTAGGGGCAGGGTTGCCACCTTTTCTGGAAAAAAAATACTGGCCTTCCAATATATTTAACTTTTTTCCCTATTAATAACATTGGGATCAGCCATCATTTTTACCGGCCAGGTGGCAACCCTACCTAGGGGCGACGGCCTAAGAAATCCGGGCTTGGTTGTGGGTTCTGGCAAATGCCAGAGGGGCTGCTGTAAGATGCCATAGACAGTCGCTATTTATTGGGCTGCTGGGGGTCTGTTTGGGCCTCTGTGTGCTTAAATGCCAGGGCCTATTTTGAATCCCAGTCCAGTGAGAGAAGTGGAGTGGAAGTGTGAGGGCCACTTGGCTGGCAAAGTGTCTATTTGAGATGGCGCGTGAGGAGGCTCATGTAATGTAATGTTATGTTATGTTGTTACCTGGTGGGACCGCACCGCTACTGTGGAGAGCGCAATTGCTTTCTCTCTCACAAGATTGTCACTTTTACAATACTTTTTGTATCTGTTTGTTTTTTTTTATGTTATTTTCTCTCACAAGAGTGAATTTCTCGCAACGTTTTTCCCGCCCTGGTAACTGGTGGTGCCTCTTGAGGTGAGTTTTTAACTTGATTTGTTGGCGCAGCACCAATGGGCCTTTGGGGCACCCCGTTAGCAAATCCGGCCTGTATCTATCTATTGGTCTGTTGTCTGTCTACCCCACAGAGACACAAGCATATCCCCAATTGCCCTGAGGCCACGGTGCCTGGAAGGCGGTAGTGCGCATGCGCAGCTCAGCCCCTCGGCTCGGTGACTGATACTAGGAGGCCATTGGCGGAGAGGGAATCGGCTCGACTCGGTTCAGAGCGGCGTCTCTCACAGTTCCCGGGCAGCATGAGAGCCGCTGAGATAAGTCCCGGCTTCCAGGGGAGAGCCGGGCTGCCCGTGGGGACAAGTGAGGGTATTTCTTTGTTTGAGAGACGGAGTCCGGCTGCTTGTATAAAAGTACTAGAAAACTCCGCTGGTGAGAGGAGGGAAAGCCCCAGAGGGAATTCCCAGGCCCCGCCTTCCGGAGTATTAAAGAGTACAGGAGGCAGAAGTGCTCCAGACTCACCGACTGAAACGGCAAAGATTTGTACAGTCTGCTCTGAGTGACTGGAAGGAACTATAACTGGTCGCAGCTGTCCCCCAACTCGGATTGGTCAGTGCAGCACGTGACCCGTGTGGAGGCGCTCGGTTGGGTCAGTGCAATGGCTTCTATCAGTGACGGCAGCACAGATGCCCTGTTGGCCAGGTTCAAAGTTTTGGAAGAGACTGTGGATAAACAGCACAAGGAAAACAGAGCTCTGAAGAAAAAGGTCCAGAGTTACTATACCCTCAACTCTTCATATCATGAAGCCAAACAGGAGGTGAACAGCCTCAAACAAAAACTGCTGCTCAAGGAAAGTCTCATCCAGAAGCTGATGGTCAGCCAGGCCGCCCTTGGGGCTGAGGAACATCAAGTCAGTTCTTCTAAGTCCTTGGTGGAGAGCTTGGTGGAGCAATTGTCCTTGATGAAGAGCAAACTGAAGGAGACGGAGAGGACTTGTCAGGAGAAGGTGGAATCATTGAGCCAGGTAGTTATGTCCTCTGAGCACCTATAGTGTCTACTGTCCAGCTGTCTGTCTTTATATCATTCTTATCTGCTGCCCCTTGTATCCTTCATTCAACCACTTGCTCCCAAGCAATAAACCTGTGTTGTAAATAGAATGTGATGCAGCAATGTGTCTCTTGTTGTTTTCTCTTGCTTGTTAGTGGCAAGGCTTAGATGGGTGCTGTGTAGCTACTAGTGGTTGTTAATATCCCATCATCCCCTGGCAGCACCCAGCATTATGAATAGGACTTGCTGCCATACACCATGAATATATAGATATATCGAAATATGACAGTTCTAAACTCCATGAGGCACATAGTCCCCAGGATAATTTGTGGCTTCCAGGAGATCAGCTGATTTTTTTTTAGAAGCAGTTTGGAAACTTGCATTTTTACTTTCTGTTGAAGGAGCTCCTATATAGACCATAGATTAAATTACTGTAATCAAACTCATATGTGCCTTTCCCAGGGATCTGCGTCTGTCTGACAGTGTAGCCTGTCAGTACTTCTTGCCCTCAAATAATCCCTGTGAGTCATATTGTCACAATTCCAGGCTGTCATACTTCCATAGTCATTGTACAATTCAGACCACTCCTTTTTCTCTTTATATATATATGTGTGTATATGTTACTTTGGATTATTTTGGGCTCATGTGACTCACAATAGAAGCATTTTGTGGGCATATGAGTTATATAAGAGAAACCTACTCACCGTATCTCGTGATAGACATGAGTGGCAGGAAATTCTTTTAGCAATTATACAACGTTGTGGGACCAGGCAGAGCGGCAATTAAATAGAAGAGAGTGGGAAACTCAGTACCAAAACATATATTCACATCTGAACTGTAAAGTCAGCACAAATTTGACATCTTTAGTAGTAGAAGGGATAACTATGGATGTGGGGGTAGAAGGTATGGTAGGGAGAGATGGTGCCTATAGTAACAGTGGATAATAGTCTCTGGGAAGGGAGTGTGACTGTGGGATAGCAGGTATAGTAGGGAGAGATGGTGTCTATAGTAACAGTGGGATAATAGTCTCTGGGAAGGGAGTGTGACTGTGGGATAGCAGGTATAGTAGGGAGAGATGGTGCCTATAGTAACAGTGGATAATAGTCTCTGGGAAGGGAGTGTGACTGTGGGATAGCAAGTATAGTAGGGAGAGATGGTGCCTATAGTAACAGTGGATAATAGTCTCTGGGAAGGGAGTGTGACTGTGGGATAGCAGGTATAGTAGGGAGAGATGGTGCCTATAGTAACAGTGGATAATAGTCTCTGGGAAGTGAGTGTGACTGTGGGATAGCAGGTATAGTAGGGAGAGATGGTGCCTATAGTAACAGTGGATAATAGTCTCTGGGAAGGGAGTGTGACTGTGGGATAGCAGGTATAGTAGGGAGAGATGGTGCCTATAGTAACAGTGGATAATAGTCTCTGGGAAGGGAGTGTGACTGTGGGATAGCAGGTATAGTAGGGAGAGATGGTGTCTATAGTAACAGTGGGATAATAGTCTCTGGGAAGGGAGTGTGACTGTGGGATAGCAGGTATAGTAGGGAGAGATGGTGTCTATAGTAACAGTGGATAATACTCTCTGGGAAGGGAGTGTAACTGTGGGATAGCAGGTATAGTAGGGAGAGATGGTGTCTATAGTAACAGTGGATAATAGTCTTTGGGAAGGGAGTGTGACTGTGGGATAGCAGGTATAGTAGGGAGAGATGGTGTCTATAGTAACAGTGGATAATAGTCTCTGGGAAGGGAGTGTGACTGTGGGATAGCAGGTATAGTAGGGAGAGATGGTGCCTATAGTAACAGTGGATAATAGTCTCTGGGAAGGGAGTGTGACTGTGGGATAGCAGGTATAGTAGGGAGAGATGGTGTCTATAGTAACAGTGGATAATAGTCTCTGGGAAGGGAGTGTGACTGTGGGATAGCAGGTATAGTAGGGAGAGATGGTGCCTATAGTAACAGTGGATAATAGTCTCTGGGAAGGGAGTGTGACTGTGGGATAGCAGGTATAGTAGGGACTCGGGAGAGATGGTGCCTATAGTAACAGTGGGATAATAGTCTCTGGGAAGGGAGTGTGACTGTGGGATAGCAGGTATAGTAGGGAGAGATGGTGCCTATAGTAACAGTGGATAATAGTCTCTGGGAAGGGAGTGTGACTGTGGGATAGCAGGTATAGTAGGGAGAGATGGTGCCTATAGTTACAGTGGATAATAGTCTCTGGGAAGGGAGTGTGACTGTGGGATAGCAGGTATAGTAGGGAGAGATGGTGCCTATAGTAACAGTGGGATAATAGTCTCTGGGAAGGGAGTGTGACTGTGGGATAGCAGGTATAGTAGGGAGAGATGGTGCCTATAGTAACAGAGTAACAGTGGGATAATAGTCTCTGGGAAGGGAGTGTGACTGTGGGATAGCAGGTATAGTAGGGAGAGATGGTGCCTATAGTAACAGTGGATAATAGTCTCTGGGAAGGGAGTGTGACTTTGGGATAGCAGGTATAGTAGGGAGAGATGGTGACTATAGTAACAGTGGATAATAGTCTCTGGGAAGGGAGTGTGAATGTGGGATAGCAGGTATAGTAGGGAGAGATGGTGTCTATAGTAACAGTGGATAATAGTCTCAGGGAAGGGAGTGTGACTGTGGGATAGCAGGTATAGTAGGGAGAGATGGTGTCTATAGTAACAGTGGATAATAGTCTCAGGGAAGGGAGTGTGACTGTGGGATAGCAGGTATAGTAGGGAGAGATGGTGCCTATAGTAACAGTGGGATAATACTACCTGGGAAGGGAGTGTGACTGTGGGATAGCAGGTATAGTAGGGAGAGATGGTGCCTATAGTAACAGTGGGATAATAGTCTCTGGGAAGGGAGTGTGACTGTGGGATAGCAGGTATAGTAGGGAGAGATGGTGCCTATAGTAACAGTGGATAATAGTCTCTGGGAAGGGAGTGTGACTGTGGGATAGCAGGTATAGTAGGGAGAGATGGTGCCTATAGTAACAGTGGGATAATACTACCTGGGAAGGGAGTGTGACTGTGGGATAGCAGGTATAGTAGGGAGAGATGGTGCCTATAGTCAGGGCCGCCATCAGGGGGGGACAGGGGGGACAAGCGTACCGGGCCCAGGCATGAAGGGGGCCCGGCAGCGCTGCATTTTTTGAAGATCCGGGCCCCCCTTACGAGCGCCCGAGCCGTACGTCTTGCCTTTGTGCTGCCGAATGCGGAAGTGCCGAAAAGCCGAAGCCGATGCGCCGAAAAGACCCGAAGTCACGGAAAAAGCCGAAGTCACGAAGCGCCGAAAAGACCCGAAGTCACGAAAACAGCCGAAGTCCTGAATCAGCGCAAAGACCCGAAGCCACGAAAACAGCCGAAGCCGAAGTCCTGAAGCAGTGAAAAGACCCGAAGTCACGAAAGGAGGTGAAGTTGAAGTACTGAAGCCGTGAGTTCAATTCTACTGAACACCAGTTTGTGTATTTTTTTTTTTTTAATCTCCTGGCCACCAATGTATTATTTTAATATTCTATAGGCCCCTGCCGCCAATGTTTTTTTTTTTTTTCAAAAAAATTTTTTTTTTTTTTCGGGGCCCCAATTTGTTTTTAACTTATAAGGGGGCCCCTGCGGCCAATGTTTTTTTTTTTTCAAAAAAATTTTTTTTTTTTTTTTTTTCAAAAAAATTTTTTTTTTTTTTTAAATTTTTTTTTGGGGCCCCAATTTGTTTTTAACATATAAGGGGGCCCCTGACGCCAATGTTTTTTTTTTTTCAAAAAAATTTTTTTTTTTTTTTTTAAATTTTTTTTTGGGGCCCCAATTTGTTTTTAACATATAAGGGGGCCCCTGACGCCAATGTTTTTTTTTTTTTCAAAAAAAAATTTATTTTTTTTTAAATTTTTTTTTGGGGCCCCAATTTGTTTTTAACTTATAAGGGGGCCCCTGCCACCAATGTTTTTTTTGGGGCCCCAATTTTTTATAAGGGGGCCCTGACCATCAATAGCTTTTTACAACTTGTGTCGGGGGGGTTACTTTTTTAGCGCTGATGTCTGTGTGGTCTTTTAACTGCGATGTGGAGTGGGCGGGAAATGGGGTGGAGCTTGGTCGTCAGTGTGGGCGGGGCCCAGGGGGCCCCAAAAATTTTGTTGTACGGGGCCCCGTGATTTCTAATGGCGGCCCTGCCTATAGTAACAGTGGGATAATAGTCTCTGGGAAGGGAGTGTGACTGTGGGATAGCAGGTATAGTAGGGAGAGATGGTGTCTATAGTAACAGTGGATAATAGTCTCTGGGAAGGGAGTGTGACTGTGGGATAGCAGGTATAGTAGGGAGAGATGGTGCCTATAGTAACAGTGGGATAATAGTCTCTGGGAAGGGAGTGTGACTGTGGGATAGCAGGTATAGTAGGGAGAGATGGTGCCTATAGTAACAGTGGGATAATAGTCTCTGGGAAGGGAGGGGTCATTGATGGTATCATCCAGAAATGTAACCACTCCGTTAAAGAGCTGCAAAAAGAAAAACATAATTCCAGAAACCTTCATTAGCTATACTAGGTCACCATAGTTGTGTCTGTACCATGTTCCAGAATAGGAAAACAAGACTTGCCCACCTCTAGCAAAGGCACAGGCTTTATTTCACCTCAAGATAGTTTAAACTTTAGTTAAATTT
The DNA here is from genome assembly GCA_038501925.1 of Xenopus petersii. Lineage (NCBI taxonomy): Eukaryota > Metazoa > Chordata > Amphibia > Anura > Pipidae > Xenopus > Xenopus petersii. The sequence goes on along the minus strand of CM076672.1, from coordinate 22,389,656 downwards.
ATTTTAATGGCAAAACCCATTATATTTGCAGGAAATTAAGAGGCTACATCGGCAGCTGGAAGATAAGGATACGCAGGTCCTACAATACGCCAGCTGGCCTCAGCATGAGAAAGAACTGGAAATCTGTCGCCTTCAGCAAACACTGGCTGATAAAGAGAGAGCTCAGGCCACCAGTGAGGTCCTGTGCCAGTCCTTGTCTGATGAAAGCCAACAACTCCGTCACAAACTGGCCACCACAGCGGAAATGTGTCAGCAGTTGGTCAAGTGTCTCGAAGAAACACAGAGAAATTCAAATCGGAACGTGGAGCAGCCAGTGCACACAGAAAGGCCCAACAAGGTGAGAGAAGAATTCCAGTTTATTTTAATTAGGGAGGCATCAAATCAAAAATTGTATCTTGATTTTATTTAAAACCATATCTAAACCCTTCAAGTCCTTTGCCTTGCAAACAACTGAGCATGTCAATTTTTATTTCACCAATGATGTGTTTTTTTTCTCAACTTTACATTTGGATTTGGTCCAAAAATGATGTTAACTGCCACATGGGTCTAAATTTCGTTAGGGATGCACCGAATCCAGGATTCGGTTTGGGATTCAGCCAGGATTCAGCCTTTTTCAGCAGGGAAAATATTTACCGGAAATTCTCATTATCGAGAAAAAAATTCACTTTTAATCTTTCATTTATTTCCTTAAATTGAATCTCGCCCTTAAGTTTTTATGTAATAAACCATAATAATGTATTCTCATTGATTTTAATCTGGCCCAAAATGTGATATTAAGCCTGATTTGGGTCTCGTAAATTAAAAAAAATTCCTTTAAGCCTGTGGTCTCTGATTGAACCTCACATTAGTGGCTTGGCACCTTGTGCAGGAACCACAGTAATGAACCAAACCACAGAAGGGTGGATCAGAAAAGATATTGTGTTACATAAAGTGCAGGATATCTATAGTCTGTTTAATTTGTATTTGGTCATAATGGTTATGCGGACCCTGTATTGATTCAATTCGTTTTGTCATTCGTTTGCCTTTAATTAATCTAACGAGTTCTTATTTATTTTTCATTTGCAGATCCTGAATCTAGACGGCAGCAATGAGTCATCTCTCAGCAAACTTCAGGAAGAGAACCGTTTATTAAAACAGAAAGTTGTTCATGTAAGTCAATGCAAATGTATTTCAGTCATAAGGTTCCTCTTTATCTTTACTGTAATATCCTCTTGGGCATCGCTCTGGGATCTTTCGACACAGATCTCTGTATTTTCCCCAGAATTGCAAAGAGAATTAAAGGGATAAAGACCTGTTTCCCATAAGTCTTTGAAATATGGAATTAGAAATCTAGAAATGCTAACGGCGGGAATGTTTTCATTTGCCCCATCCAGGTGGAAGATTTAAACGCAAAGTGGCAGAAGTATGACGCCAGCAGAGAGGAGTATGTTAAGGGGCTACACCTTCAGCTGAAGGAGCTAAAGGCTCGTAGCGACCTCAAGTCATCCCATAGTGCTCACACCCACAAGGAGCTCCTGCAAAAAGAGATCATCCGGCTGAACAAACTGTTGGAGGAGAGGATGAACGAGTGCACCAAACTTAAACAGGAGAAGGAAGAAATGGCCGGTGCTAGAATTGCAGATTCAGAGCGTATACAGGTGCTTGAGCAGCAGGTATGTGGGTTCCAAATTAATTTTCTTCTTTGGGTTGCTAATATATTGCCATATAAATTCATCCTAGCACTGTGGCAGATGTAAAGGAACAATTTAAGTATTTTAATATAGAGTTTCAACACGTAGGTGTGAATATTGCATGTTCCGTCACTTTATGGGTATGTCCATGCTTATATTAAGTGTGTGTGCTTTCTTTTTTGCAGCTGCTAGTTTACAAAGACGACTTCATATCCGAAAGGTCAGACCGAGAGAGAGCGCAGAGTAGGATACAAGAGCTCCTGGAACAACTTTCTACCCTGCAACGCCAAACACGAAGGATGGTAAGTTAAGGTAATATTCTTATTATTTAGGATAACATAGTAAGTTAGGTTGAAAAAGTCACAAGTCCATCAAGTTCAACCTTTTAATGTCTGTATATAACCTGCCTAACTGCAAGTTGAATATATGAAGGTGAAATTATGTATTGGCTGCACTGTAGCGATGCAAATCATCTAGCAGGGGCCTTGCTAATACACGCTCACTCTGAGACAGAGATGCATTTGCTGAAGTGCAAAGCTGGAAGACACTGTGAATAACTTGCATTCTTTTCTCTGTTAGGAGGATCGAGAGACAGCTGGGAATTTCCACATTTTTATCGCCAACAAAAACAAAACCTTTGTGAAGAAGAACACGACAGAAGCCCTGAGGGGCAGCAGCCCTGAGCACACAGAAGGCAGGAGACAAGTAGCACCAGCAGAAGCGGCAGAAGCACATAGGAACTCTACCTCTGAAAGACGAGGTCAGGATGAGCGCCAGTGTCCTCGCTGCTTCAGGATTTTCAAGGACAGACTTGGTGACAATTTTGTTGAGCACATCTCCGAGTGCTGCCAGTGAACGCAGCTTTTCTGTTGGCCACTGTTTACTTAACCACTACGTGGCATGGGCTTTGATGGTCCTGTGTGAACTTCGTTAAATCTATTCCAAAATGCTGCTACATCCTTGTTTGGGGTTTGCTGAAGTACTGTAACAAAGCGACAAATAACTACATTAGAAAAAGAAGTCTTTTCAATACTTGAAGAAAGGTTCTAAACCTGCAAGGGTACAAAGGCACATAGTGCAGGAATGGGTGGATAGAGCCTCGATGAACTCTATGGAGAGATCTAAAGGAATTAGGCAAATGTCGGAAAACAATATTTCAGGATAAAGCACGGAAAGCCTGGAATACATTTTCCATTTCCGAATGGACACAAAACAGATTTCTTGCCACACAAATATCCATGAAACCTGCATCGTGTCAAAATAAAAACCATAAGCAAATTTCATAGATCAGAACTAGATTTCCTTTAGAATCAGGGATGCATCACATACGTCATGTTTTAATTCAGCCAAACAGCTAAACCTTTGCTTTGGTCAGGTACCAAACTAAATCTTAATTTGCATACGTGGACTGGAGACAAACCATAAAAATGGCAGTAAAAATTGTTGCAGGATCCAGCTTCTATTCGATTGAATGCCTAGGATTCCAGTCTTGCAAAAAGTGCTGGGAGTCTGCCTGGGTGCATCCCTAGAGTAGAGAGTGGGGTTGCTCTGTGGATGAGAGAGCCATCATTCTGAACATTTTATTTATGTATATTTTTGGAAAATTTTAATTTTGAAAAGAATTTTATTTTCAAATTTTCAAGTCAAATCTAGAAATCTTTTATTGGAGTTTACATTAAAACTATACAAAGTTTATACAGACACCTCGTTTTTGCATAACCTCACAGACATAGGAATATCTCATATGAAAAACATATAAGTAGTTTAAACAATCCATTTCATTTACATTTTATTGGCAAATTCAATGTATTTGTGTGTATTTAATTGCACCAAATATATTCAGACAGTTTGATATACCTCAGTATCCAATGCATATCCTTTCAAAGTGCCGCCCCGGTGCTATAATGTGCAACGTTTACAAATATTTACACAGAATGTCATTTGGAGGAAAATCCCATTTTTATTTAAAGGATTTCAAGGGCTCTGGCATTTTGGGGTTTCCATTGTTTATTTTGAAATGTTGTTCAGGATGTTGTGTGATGGCAAATGACACGTGGAAAGGGAAATGTAGCCCGTCCAACCGGAAATTTGGGCCTTTATCTCGTGCTTTTGTAACTGATAACATCTCTTTATAACGCTGACAAATCTGTCCATGCCATCAGGGAAACATTTCTTTTTTGTTTTACATAGTCTGAAATCGATCTAATTTTTTTCATACAGATGACTTTTGCACTGAATTGTTATGTACTGTTCATATTTAAGTTATAATATGTATAAATTGTCTATTTTTCTTTATTTATTTTATGGTATCCTATTTGATTCAACCCGAAATCTTATTTTTGTAATAAAAACTCTAAAATAACTGTAACACCAGTGTTTCAGATTTCTTGAATGAAAAGCAGGGTTTATCCATGTTCTAACTCTGAATAACTACATCCGAAGAGAACCAAAGCGGTAGTATAGTTTACGTGAACATCTGGTGCACGTACATTTCAAGGTGACTTAAAGGGCACCAATCATGGCCAAAATCATTTACTAAGTAAATACACTATGTGGAAGTTCAAGAAATCCGATTTTTAAAACAGTTAGAATTGTTTGTATAATATAAATGATCAGCTCACTATTCCTTCTGCAAGATCTCCCCTATCTAGTTCTAGCTGAGGCAGCCATCTTGGATTTCACTGGCTCCTCCTACCTATATCTTCCCAGCCAACTGTAGCTCTGAAATCTCGCACATGCTCAGTTCAAATTCCTTGTTTGCTTATCAACCCTTCTAAGCTATTTTCAAATCAGCCAAACTTGTGTGTTAGCTGCTGTACAGTAGTGCTGCCCCCTGCTGGAAGTTAGCAGGTGGCAGCACTTCTAGTGGAGGAGTTTACTAAAACAAGGCATTCTGGGTAGAATACTCAAAGCAGTGTTACAATCTGAGCATGCTCCTGAAATTTGCACATTAGAGTCTCTGTTAGAGTCTCAATATGGCCTCCCTCAGTGAAAGAACCCATTTGACAAAGTAAGGGATTTTTTTAAAACCTGCAAAAAACTATATATGTAGTTTGATTAAAGGTGTTTAGCTTGTACTGGTCAGATTGTTAATATGTGTTTGATTTTGGCTGTGATAGGTGCCCTTTAAGGTCCCCATAGACACAAAGATCTTTCTTGCCGAACGACCGATTTTAGCGAGGTCCGACCAATCCTTCGAAATTATCGTGCGGTTAGTGAGATTCAAACGATCGTACATCTTACGATTTTTTGGCCGACATCTGGCAATCTATCTGTTTACAGGGACAAGCAGGCAGCTCCCCTTTGTTTTCCTGGCAAATGGTCTTTTTAGTTGATGGACAATTCGTACGATCGTTTCGAAGATAATCGTGGTCTCACGATGACGATCGGATCTTTTAAAAATCTTTACATCTATGGCCAGCTTTATACAATTCTTAACAATCCCTACAAATTCACATCTTTTCATTCAAAAGATCACTGATTGCGGAGGCATTTCAAACTCTAATGAGCAATCCAAAGAGGGTCCATGTACATAACAAAAACTCTGATATATAAGGGGAAAGAAAAATCATTGTCAGACCCGATAACTTCATTGCTACAGAACATCGCACATAATATTTGACACAAAACACTGTAAGGTGGGCCGTGCTAAAGCTGCCCATAAACGCAAAGATCCAATCGTTCGAATCCTCAAACGAACGGACATCCCCATCTCCCGACCTGCCACTAACATTCAGTTTAAATAAAGTAGTAAAAGAACAGATCAGCCGATGTTCTCCTGACAGCAGTCGTATGAAAGTTTATGTCCGACAAAGCTGGTGACAGTCTCCCACTGAAAATTGTCAGATCGGCAATACACGCAGAGATATATCGGCAGCCCGACAAATCTTTTAACCTTAAAGATGTCGAGACTCCCCACAATCGAGGATTCATGCCATCAGATCTTTGCGTCTATGGCCAACTTTAACTGGAGGTTCTCGAGGCCTCAGAGGAGGAGTCCCAAAAAACAGCGGCCTGCACTGAGGACCCCAGCACCCATGTGCCATTATCCTAACGTATGACACCCCACAAGAGCCATGAGAGGTTATTAGAAAGGTGGAGTCCAGCAGATTAAAGAACAATGTTGTATTATGCCAGACTGAACCTGCAAGCTATAAATTAAACATAGAACACCTGCTCTCAAATGTTAGCCCATTACTTAGGGCTACCGGTTTTACTCAGTATCTTTTAATAGAGACCTACATTGTTTGGGGGGTATAGTTTTCCTTTAATACAAGCTTCATCATACTGAAACTTTCTAAATACAATCAATTAAAAATTCTGTATGGTTTCTGAAATAATCAAGTTTGGCATTTTCGGTACTTCGCAAATTCACTAACGAACGCTGGCGTAAATTTGCTAGTGTTACTTCGCACCCTTACGCCAGGCGAATTTTCGCTAGCGACGTAACTACGCAAATTCACTAACTTGCGCAGTGTACTGAACGCTACCTTTTACGCTAGACTTCCTTCGCCACCTCAGACCTGGCGAAGCGCAATAGAGTAGATAGGAATTGTTTCAAAAAAAGTCTAATTTTTTTCTAAGTCCCAAAAAACGCTGGCGTGTTTTCTACATGATGGGTGATAGGCTGAAAAAGATCGAAAATATTTTTGGGGCTCCCCTCCTTCCCCCCTACATTTCCTGACTCATGGCAACTTACCTAGACAGTGGGCACATGTGTAGGGCAAAAAAAACTTTTATTTGCTGATTTGAAGGTTTTCTAAGCATTTGTAGTGCTGATACGTGTTCCTCCATTGAAATTTGAATTTGGCGCCATATGCAAATGAACCATCGCTAGCGAAACTTCGCTTCGCTTGGCGAATTAACGCTAGCGCAACTTCGCAAACTTACGCTACCCCTGTGCGCAACTTCGGGTTTTAGTGAATTTGCGGAGCGATGGCGAAAATACGCCTGGCGAAGTGCGGCAAAGTTGCACCTGGCGCAACTTCGCATCTTAGTTAATTTGCCCCCATGTCTCTCTACATGCAGGATTTGTGCAAAAGGCAGTTATTTTGTTAGATTTTGTTTGTACTGGAATCAGTTATTTGAGTGAGCTCTAATTCATCTGCTAGGAAATGAATCCCCCCCCCCCCCCTATAAGATATATTGGATCATTCATCTGACAACCAACTCCGGAATGAAGACAGAATGAAGAGAAACAGATGCTAAGAGAGGGAGAGTGAAGATAAACTTGATTATTTCGGAAACAATGCAGAATTTTTAATTGATTATATTTAGAAAGTTTCTTATTTCAGTGTGGGGAAGTTTATATTAAAATTTCACAATAGTTCCTTTAAGTAACACTGAAACATTTGGCTCCGGAAAGGTTATACAGGCTTATTAGTATGTCACCTGTTTGTCTGCTCCAAACAATAGGAGTCCTCCCTGATTTAGAAGATAAAGGGTCTGGTTCACTGAAACCATTGATTAGGTCCCTGTTAATACACATAATCCATCAGGAATTATAAGAAAGTTTCTGGAAGAAGACACCAAAATATTTATACCCTTAATGGCGGATGGCTATGTGATTTCTAGAAGCCCATCTGTCTTGTATATAAGTGTGATTACAGTGGGACAAAATAGTGACAGCCCAGGGTCAGCCCCGGACACTCAGTCTGACACTGGAAGGATCCCTGACATCAAGGACCAGGCACCGAATCTAAAGGAGAAATATATTTAGGTTGTGTAATCCTCAAAATGTAATAGTGTTCATAAGATGTAGTGTGGGGTAATATTTATGTGGTTGAGCTATATGATTATGTGTGCTTATTGTAAATTTATTATGTAAGATACTGATTTCTTTTTATTAAAAAAATTTCCAATCATAAAATCATGTAACTACTAGTGATGGGCGAATCTCTCCCATTTCGCTTTGCCGAAAAATTCACGAATTTCCCGCAAAATTCGCGAAATGGTGAAAAATAAGCGGAAAACCGCGGAAACGGAAAGTTCACGAACAATTTGTGAAATTCGGCCGTTTTCATGCAAAATCAAGAAATTTAAACCTTTTCAGGAAAAATAGGGCATTTTGAACATTTTAACAAAAACATTTCGAAAATCGGAAATTGCCGCAGGCGAATTTTCACTGGCGAATCTTCGACGAAACACGGGAATTCCCTACAAATTCGTGCCTGGCGAATTTATTTGCCCATCACTAGTAACTACATTTAGGGGTAAACCAATCAAATCTTTTCGAATCGAATTGCTGATTGGTTGCTCTGGGTAACATCACCGGTAATGCTTCATTTTACGATAAATGGACCCTTATTGTTGGGAGATCTCCTTGCCACACTATACTGCAGAACCTCCCATTTACTTGTCACTCCTTAAAAACAATAAAAATATAATAGAAAAATATTTTGCGTTCGCCCTAACTGTACAGCGCCCTACCTACCCAGAAATCACTTTTCCTTTAGTGTTGTTCTGTGTACATCTCTGTAAGAAAAGTCCCCCAATATTTGGCTGCGGTAACTTTGAACATATTTGTAGAGGAACAAGTCAGCTGTGAGCATCATAAATATATTAAACCTTTGAGCAAAAAAACAAAAGCACAATCTGCCATATTTTTTTTCCATAATGAAGCTTATTCTTCCAAAATTTCAGCTTTTTTATGCTTTAGTCTATGTGAGTCTTAGGGGCCGATTCACCAAGGGTCGAATATCGAGGTTTAATTAACCCTCAATATTCGACTGGGAATTAAAATCCTTCGACTTCGAATATCGAAGTCGAAGGATTTTAGCGCAAATAGTTTGATCGAACAATCGAAGGATTATTCCTTCGATCAAACGATTACATCCTTCGAATCGAATGATTCGAAGGATTTAAATCCAACGATCGAAGGAATATCCTTCGATCAAAAAAACTTAGGAAAGCCTATGGGGACCTTCCCCATAGGCTAACATTGAGTTCGGTAGCTTTTAGATGGCGAACTAGGGGGGTTGAAGTTTTTTCTTAAAGAGACAGTACTTCGACTATCGAATGGTCGAATAGTCGAACGATTTTTAGTTCGAATCCTTCGATTCGAAGTCGAAGGTCGAAGTAGCCCATTCGATGGTCGAAGTAGCCCAAAAAACTGTTTTTTTACTTCGAATCCTTCACTCGAAGTTAGTGACTCGGCCCCCTAAGACTGAAGAGGGGATCCAGGGAAAGCTTAGTAAGATGGTGGTGTGGAGCTAGATTTTATCCTGGGTCAGCCTGGGGAAAATACTTTTCTTCCGATTGCATGGAATTTTGTAGCATTCAGTCAATGGCATCTATACAACAGAGGTCCTGCACATTGCACCTTAGTGACAAGAAAATAGATTCTCCAAAATAAAAAGGGGTGGCCTGCCCATGAATGATGGGACGGGATAAAAATGGGAACCAAAAACCTTAACTGTGATCATGTTGTATGTTGAAACCCAGTGGTGCGGTTTGTGTGACTGATCTTGTACCACAATTCTTCCTCAAATTATTGTTACAGGGAAATGTATACAAAAAAAATTCCCTGCAAATTCAGAAAATAATGAGTGCACTGTTAACTTTGCAAACACGCCAGGGCAAGCAAAGGAGCTACCGGCTGCTGCATGGCTATAACTCCCAGCCACCCCCTCTCCAGGGCCATAGTGCAGGGAATGGAAAGCTTGAGTGAAATCCAGGCTTAAAGTAGACTAAACCTGAAGGGATATTTGTTCAAGGCAAATAAGTTCCTTCCTTTTCTGCAATACAAGTTAATTAGCTGGCTAACGTCTGGGTGCCTTCTGCACGTGCTCCATACCTGCCAGTCTGCACGGAGCGTGTGTTGGAAATAAATGATAGGGGTTTTGCTTTCACTGTTACCCTACACTAGAACATGTACATAGGGGACAATTCAAAATGACACAAATGCCTCACACACACTGAGTTCAGGGAACTCTACAACCCTGGCACCGTACAAGTGAAGCTATTGGTAGTGGGAGCTGCAATACTGCTTTATCTACTAATGCAAAATGTATATATTCCCCAGGCTTCAATGGAACAGCACCCCTTGTGGCCAGACTATGAATTCAAAAATAGTCAAAAGCATCCATGGTTTTACCAAACAATAACTACTGAGCTGGCAAGATCCTCTCTTTGCCTGATTTGGTCAGCCATGGACGGTGCCGAAGAAGACTAATCTCATTGTTCAGCCCCCAGGTGAATGTTTGGATGATAATGGAGGCCTATATGTACCTATCAGGAGAGGGCTGTATCAAGGTGCCAATGCAGCTCTTGCTTAGTGCCATTTTCTAACCTGATTTTTGACCAGATATCGTTCGGACAAGCCGATAGGAAGTTCTCATACATGGTTTTAAAGGCGTTGACAAGATCTGCCAGCTCTCAGACATGGCTTTGTCCATGTTTCACTCTCCAGAAAAGACACATCTGTTGTTTTTCTACAATAAGTAATTGGTATGTAATAGAGAAACTGGCATGCTGCTGCCTTTCAGATGTGGTTGCATTACAGCACCCAGGTTTTACCGAGGGCTATATCTACTAAGGTTTATGGAATGTAGTGATTCATTATGGCTGAATGTCTCATTGATTCGTGATTGATCTGAATTCCCTGGTTTACTTAAAAGAGATATAGGGAAAAGGCTGGTCTATTGCGCCATAGACTTACTCAAGCATGAGTTATGCCACACATATACACCTCTGTCTGGCAAGTATTTATTGCTACGTGCCTTTTACTCACAAGTCTCCATTTTCTATGTATATAAATAAAGGATAGTTGAAAAAAAGCTTTAAAGTGTCAACATATTAAGGAGGACACCCTTAGAAATGGCTTTGGAATTGGGTTACATGACGAAGGATATGAATTATGTTGAACCCATGGTGATAAAAATGTTAAACTTGCATTATATGTGGCTGACAGGTGGACTGCAGTCCTTCACCCTCTATTTAGTGATGGTTTGACATAAATGGCCTCCTTCAAGCTTATTTTAAACGAGTTGTCTTCTTTGTCCAGAACGTGTAGCTTGTTGTAGTTTCAAGGTTATGTATAGGTAGACTAATTACGTAGGATCATGGTAGTTTAGTCTCCATATCAACTCCCACCATGTTGCCTACACATTCCTTAACTTCTCTTAAAATGTTGGGCCTTTTTGGTTCCGTGTTTCAAAAATACAGTGACGCAATGTTTGTTACAAATCTTAGACACTCTGCCTACATATGGGATGACTAAATTATTTGTCTGCTCAGTATATCCCCTGTGCTTGTTGGTCTGGTGTTTCTGCTGGACTTTTTTCTCTATTCGGAGATGTTTGTTCCCCTTATCCAAAGACTCATTGTACAGGAATGATCACTGGGGAAGGCTGATACTCCATGTTCCTACTAACTCAATCCAACCAATCAGCAAATTAGCTCTGATCAGGTTTAGGAGGCTCTTTCACTTGCACATTTCTCAAATAATATTTGTAATTATATTGTGTTTGGTCACAATGCATCAAAAACCTGATTGGATAAAATAAATCAGAGGTCAGTATGGAGTAGTCAGTAGTTCAACATATATTTTATATCCCTTCCACATTTTTTTTACTTGTGCCTCTTCAGATACCTCAGGCTGTAACGTGGGGTCGGGCCCTGGTGTGGGCCGTGCAACTGGGCCCCCCACCCCCCTCCATGCCGATTTTCTTTGTGGCTGCACCCAGCTACAGTGGGCGCACGATCTGCCAGGGGGGTGCGGGCCCGGGACCAGTTGCACCCCCTGCTCCCCTGGTAGTTACGCCACTGACCTCGGCTTTGCCTTAATAAACCAGAACACAAATATTGCTGCAAATTGTTTACATCTTGTCTAATTCTAGCATTAACGAAAAGGGGCAAACCTAGTGAAAAACTGGTTGAAAACCACTGGACTTATGTTAGAAAGATAAACAGGTATGGGACCTGTTAACCAGAATGCTCGGGACCTGGGCTTTTCTGGATATGGGATCTTTCTCTAATATGGATCACGATACATTAAGTCTACTCAAAATTATTTTAGACATTAAATAAACCCTCCAATAAGGATTAATTATATCTTAGTTGGAATCAAGAACTAGGGATGCACCGAATCCAGGATTCGGTTCGGGATTCGGCCAGGATTCGGCCTTTTTCAGCAGGATTCGGATTCGGCCGCATCCTTCTGCCCGGCCGAACCCAATCCTAATTTGCATATGCAAATTAGGAGCGGGGAGGGAAATTGCGTGACTTTTTGTCAGAGAACAAGGAAGTAAAAAAGGTTTTCCCCTTCCCGCCTCTAATTTGCATATGCAAATTAGGGTTTGGATTCGGTTCGGATTCGGGGGTTCGGCCGAATCCAAAAAAGTGGATTCGGTGCATCCCTATCAAGAACAAGATACTGTTTTATTGTTACGGAGAAAAAGGAAATCATTTTTACAAATCAGATTTATTTGATTAAAATATAGTCTACGGGAGACTGACTTCCCGAAGTACGGAGATTTCTGGATAAATGGTTTCCAGATAACGGATCACATACCTGTACAGTTTAAATTTTCGTATATAAGGGGGTTGACATGAACTGCTTTCATCAGTTGGCCTCATTCCATATACACCAAGGTTTATTACCACTAGAGATGATATAGTTACTGAAGTTCTATGGCGGACATATAGAAGCACTCTCTCTTTAGAATATACATGGAGGAAATGTTCAGCGAACACTGCAAGGTATGTCTTTGGTTTTTTGTTTTTTTTTTACAAGTACTGTCTATTTAAGAAATCTAAACAGGGTCATTTTATTTTCATAGTTTAGATAAAAAGAGACATAGAGATGATTTCATGGAAACTTGTAAAGATATCAAAGAGCTCATTAAGCTTCTGCGGGGGAATACCTTACAGAGGAGGATAAATGCCAGAACAAGCAGTGACTTGATAGAACAGCTTAATTATCGGGCAGACTAGACAGGCCTGTTGGACTTTACCTTTCTAATTCTGCAGAATTTGGAAAGTTGTTTGCAGAACCTACATTGCACCAATGTCCTTCTCAAGTGGTATTAATACACTGCAGCTTGGCCCTAGACTCTGCCCACTGACTCCTTGGCAGAGGGATCTTTAATTTTTGGTTCTACAGCTTTTTAATATTTAGGTATGGGACCTGTTATCCATAATGCTCGGGACTTGGGGTTTCCGGATAACAGATCTCTTCATACCTTAAAGGAGAACTAAACCCCCTTGCTAATAAAAACCCCTACCCTCTACAAGTAAATACCCCTAAGCCGGTAATTACCCTTTGTTAGGCGCACTTTTAGCTCTGGTTAGGTAGGCGTCTGGTAGGGACAAAGAATCTATCACGGGGGCAATCGGATCGGGAGGGGACTCTTGAGGGTGAAGGGGTTGGCTCAATATACGATCCGTGGGTTCACCAATTGAAGCTAGTATTCCAATACACAGAGTTCTGGAACGATTTAAATGTACCGAGGCTTGCTAATCGGATCTTTAGCGATTCGCCCGCACACCTGAAGGGAGGGATCCTGAAGTGGGTGAAGGGGTGGCTGCACGCGGGGTACTACTGGTGTTTGTACAGATATATAGTGTTAACAATGTGCTGGTTGTTTATACATCAGCTCTCCTGAACCAACCGTCACTTCTGACTTAGAAAACCCCTCCAACCCCCTGGTTTTCAGTCTACCAGCCTCCTTACCTTTACCTTCTTTTTAATGGTGCTATCTAGACTATGTGTTAATAGTTCATTAAAAGTTAAGTTTTATTAATTACTTCACTTGAGTTTGGCAATATTTGAATGGGGTGGTGCAATTGGATGGGTCATTTCTTTCTTCTTTTTTGTTTATATTAATCATTATTTGACACTGCACACCTTTCTTTGTACTTGATGGATGGTGCTCCCCAACCCCTAATTTGTTAATACCTTTGTTGCAGAGCCAGCGCAATGGAGCTCACGGTGGCCATCTTTAGCCGCTTCGGTAATTTTTGGGTCTTCTTCTGCCGATTCAGTAGTATTCTGCATTTTCAGCGCATGCACAATTGTAGCGAAGCGAGAAAATGCTACAACTGCACATGCGCCGATATGGAGCTTCCTTACTGAGATTACCGAAGCGGCTAAAGATGGCCCCCATGCGTTCCGCTGCTCTGACTCTGCAACAAGGGGTAATTACTGGCTATGGGGTATTTACTTGTGTTAACTCCTGTGTGGAGGGAGCAGGGAGGGGGACTATGGAGGATACTCATAGTCATAGCAATAGATGGATCCCTATAGCAAAATAGTTGTAGGGTGCAAGAGTTGGGAATAAGAATTAATTATATCTTAGTTGGGATCAAGGTAAATGTACAGAAAAAAAGGGAATCATTTTTAAACATTTGGATAAAAAGGAGTCTATGGGAGATAGCCTTTCCGTAATTTGGAGCTCATTGGATTCCGGATAACGTATCCCATACCTTTTCTGGCAATGGCATTGGCAGCCCAAGCATGCAGCTGTCAGTCAATGCTGAGAATTGAAAATATTAAAAGCAACACTGATATAAAGTATATCTTGTTCTACAGCCGCCATCTTGTCCAATAATTCCCAACTCTTGCACCCTACAACACTTTTGCTATAGGGATCCACATCCATATATTGCTATGACTATGTGTACTCTCCCCCTGGAGACATATCTTTCCCCCAGTTACAAATATATCTATATGGAGTCATGTTTGGGTGCCAGAGTTCCATGCAGCAAGGAAAACGATGCACTGGTCTATCACCTCCTACACTAGAATATACCAGCACCCATTTTTATCAGAGTATACTCTGCACCCAAAGAAAATCACAAGGCCTGTATGTAGGTCTGCTGTATGTGTGGGACCGACATGGCATACACAGTGGTACATGGCAAAAGTGCTTACACTGAGACATAGAATTCGAATTGTTCTGGGAAATATTCTGTAAACCAGTTGTGGTTAAGGTGACTAAGAAGCTGATCTATGTAAAAACTACAGGCACCGTCTTAGTCCCATGTGAATGCAATCGAGCAGCGATGTCTCCCTCCGCTTAGGCACGTTGTAAAAATGCCATTTATTCAAATGAATTCTTTTTTTTCTCATTTACAGCCCGAAAACGATGACTAATTTATACTGAAATTGTAATTTTCAATGAAGAATCGCAGCTTGTTCCCCACAGTCATAAAATATAGAACGTTTAAAATCCATGTCTAGTGGAGTTTTTATTCTAAACCTGCCCTAGGGGCAGCTGTGCCGGAAGTAACAGCACAAAGTGGGCCCATCAGAGGGTACAATGTACATCGGGCATGTCCAAACTCCGGCCCACGGGCCAATTGTGGCCCCTTTTTTAATTTTAAAATGGCCCGCAGCCTAAGGGCTAGTCCACACGGGGAGATAGCGACGCGTTTGCGGTCGCGGCGACAAAGCGCCGCGACCGGCGCAGGCGACAGTTTTGTATGGGCGCCTATGTAAAAACGCCTGTGCTAACCACACGAGGCGATGCGCTTTTCAACAGTCGCCTGAAAATGCCTCGCCAGGCTTTTTCAGGCGACTGTTGAAAAGCGCATCGCCTCGTGTGGTTAGCACAGGCGTTTTTACATAGGCGCCCATACAAAACTGTCGCCTGCGCCGGTCGCGGCGACTGTCGCAGCGCTTTGTCGCCGTGACCGCAAACGCGTCGCTATCTCCCCGTGTGGAATAGCCCTTAAACAAGGATTCGCCCATTCAAGGGCAGACCCGGATAAAAATTGGCACGCAACTGGCCAGCCCAAGCCAGAAGTCGGTTGATGAGCAGTGTCGTATATCTTCTTGCCGCATCGGCTGCGCGGGGTGATGTAATCACAGAGTAGCATGTGCATGTGACGTCATGATGTCACTGGATTAAGCGCTAGTTCTCGGCGGAGGTTGTAATTCCACCCATGTGACTTCTTGTGAATGCACCTCAGCATGGTCACCGACTCATCCCCCCAAGTAAAATGTTTATACAACATGCTTCAACATATCAAAATACCCACGCCTAACTAGAACTTATACAACCTGGATTTTCAAATTGATTGGAGGGCTCCCTTCTGAATGGACCGTCAGACTGGGTCTCATTCTAAGGCCAGAAAAATAGAATATAGAAATGAAAGGAATAATAAAATAAAATATAGCCTAAATGAGAAAAACAATAAAAGTTTTAACAAATAAATAGAAGAAAAAAACAGAAAAGGAGGAAAACAGAAAAAAGATGAAAAGGGAAAAAAGAGAAAAATGGAAAAAAAAGAGGGACAATAAAATGATTTTATAGTGTGGCAAGTTCACTTCACTTGACAACATACTGTATATGTGCAATATATATATATATATATATATATATATATATATATATATATACTGTATGTATATATATATTTATATATATATATATATATATATATATACATACAGTATTTAAATATAAATAAATAAAAAAAGTTGCAAAGTGCTACAGTGCATTCAGAATACAGGTATGGGACCTGCTATACAGGATGCTCGGTAACAGGGGGTTTCCAGATAAGAGATCTTTTTGTAAATTGGACCTTCATACCTAATGGTTCAAAGAAAGGCTGAATGGTCGGCCCCCACACATTTTCACCTCACCAAATCTGGCCCTCGTTGCAAAAAGTTTGGACTCCCCTGATGTACATCGATACAGGGTTTTATAATGATTTTATTTGAACTCTACAGGTATGGGACCTGTTATCCAGAATACTTGGGACTTGTGGTTTTCAGGATAATGGATCTTTCTGTAATTTGGATCTTCATACCATAAGTCTACTAGAAAATCTTGGAAATTTTAAATGCACCCAATAGGCTGGTTTTGCTTCCAATAAGGATAAATTATATCTTAGTTGGGGTCAAGTACAAGCTACTGTTTTGTTATTACCGAGAAATAGGGAATCATTTTTAAAAATTTGGATTATTTGGATAAAATGGAGTCTATGGGAGACAGCCTTTCTGTAATTCAGAGCTTTCTGGATAATGGGTTTCCAGATAACGGATTGTATTCAGAACTTACTATGTAGGGAATGCCCTTTGGGCACAGCATTACCCAGTGATGGCTTTGTCCAGGCAGATAATAGTTAACATGCCTGACCCTCAAGAATGTGCTTTTCCATAATTTGGACAATGGTGCACGCTGCATAATAAAGAGCTAGAATACAATCAGTTTCAGCAGGAGGCAGCACACTTAGCTCTAGGCTCACATCACTTGTGGTTTAAGCAGATTAGTAGGGAACACCTCTACCTGAATCTACAAACTTGGATATCTCAGCTCAAATGTGCTCCTTGGTGAAGACAGTAGCTGCTCCCCAAGTAATCCATCACTACCTTCCACTCCTATGGTCCAGTTCTCCTGAGAATGACACCCTCATACAATCAATGTATAGGTATGGGATCTGTTATCTGAAAAGCCAATATCCAGAAAGCTGCAAATTACGGAAAGGTCATAGGAAAATGATTTCCTTTTTCTGTGTAATAATAAAACAGTAGCTTCTACTTGATCCCAACTAAGATATAATTAATCCTTATTGGAGGCAAAACCAGCCTATTGGGTTTATTTAATGTTTACATGATTTTCTAGTAGACTTAAGGTATGAAGATCCAAATTACGGAAAAGATTCTTTATCCAGGTCCCAAGATTTCTAGATTACCTGAATGTTTCCCTTAGCTGCGAGTTCAGGGCTGTCGCATGAGGGCCAACAGAGGATTTAAACTATGCTTGTTCCTTTCTGAAAAGAATCCTGACATTGGTGCTTGTCCTACCTGAACTATAGCCAGACATACAGAGCTGCTGAAAAACCTGTAAAAGATTAATATCATATTTGGTGACATATGGCTGAATGTAGCTTCCTTTCTCATGATATCAATTATAAAATCACCATCTTCATACTTAAGATATCACAAGTAATGGTGTAAACACAGCCAAGTATGTATTGTATATCTCTAATCACTAATATATGGCCATTACTGTTCAGTAACATAGTAACAGTAAATTAGATTGAAAACAAGATACACGTCCATCAAGTTCAACCTTAAAGGACCAGTAACATCAAAAAATTAAATTTTTTTAAAGTAATAAAAATATATTGCAGTGTTGACCTGCACTAGTAAAACTGCTATGTTTGCTTCAGAAACATTACTATTGTTTATATAAATAAGCTGCTGTGTAGCAATGGGGGTAGCCATTCAAAGGAGAAAAGGCTCACGTTACACAGCAGATAACAGATAAGCTCTGTAGAACATAATGCTAGCTGTTATCCATTAATAATCCTGTGCCATATAGCCGTTTTTCAGTTTCCGCCATTGCTACTCAGCAGCTTGTTTAAATGAACTATAGTAGTGTTTCTGAAGCAAACACATCTGTTTTACTAGTGCAGGGCAACACTACATGATATTTTCATTTCTTTAAAATACTTTCAGTTTTTGGTGTTACTGTTCCTTTAAGTCTATATATAACCTGCCTAACTGCCAGTTGATCCAGAGGAAGGCAAAAAAACATTTGAACCCTCTCCAATTTGCCTCAGAGGGGGGAAAAATCCTTCCTGACTCCAAGATGCAATGGGACCAGTCCCTGGATCAACTTGTACTATGAGCTATCTCCCATAACCCTGTATAGCAGGGATGTCCAACCTTTTGGCTTCTCTGGGCCACATTGGAAAAAGAAAAATTGTCTGGGGCCACACATGAAATACACAAACACTTTTGATTTGTAAAATTAAAGAAAAGAACTACAATACCAGTTGGATAACCAGATGCAGCTATACACTTGAATATGGGACACCTGTATATTAAGCAGACTTATTATTATATTATTATTATTACTAACTGGGCAATAGGCAGAGTCCCCCATCCTCCCTACTCCATAGGTCACCACATTGTTACAACCCGACATAGTAAGCCTGTTCCTAACAAGACGACAGACTGAGGTGGTTAATGTGTCTGGACTTAGAGAGCACAAAGTGTTATTTCACTCTCGTTTTCTCTGTATTTCCATACATTTATTTCTTAATTTCTTTCTTTTCTTCCTTTTCTCTCTACTTCAAGCTGGGCCGCATTCATATCCATCCTGGGCCGCAGGTTGGACACCCCTGCTGTATAGGGTTCAGATTAGCGTACCAGAGATCGAAAAAAAGACTTAAACACAGGCGGAAATCACAGAGCCAGCAGAATAACTAATGGTGGGAGCAGTGGGTGTGACCAGGGTCGGACTGGGGGGCCCAGGGCCCACCAGGACTAATGTCCAGGGCCCCCTCTGACCCCCGTCCCCCTTACTATGATGCGCAGGCATCGGTGAGCCTACGTGAAGGCACCGCTGGACGCTCCTGAATGAATAGGTGCCGCACGCATGCACAGATGGCGCTGCGCGGCGCCTAGAAAAAACTTTTTTTTTCTATTCCGATCCGCAGAGGGGACTGGCCCGGCGGAGGCCCATTAAGGGTCGGGGCCCACCGGATTTTTTCCTGGTGTCCCACTGGGCCAGTCTGACACTGGGTGTGACTGCACCAGGTCCAACCCCCAGTAGGGCCTGTTAGGGCAGGACTACATGGCCGATTTCGCAGCGATCCAACGCGCTGCACAAAATCGCTGGCGTCACATGGGATGCATGCGACGGAAACAAGGTAAGTAATGGCAGTGTCTGCATCCAACAGTCGTGTTGCGTAGCATCAACAATGCGACACAATGCGACAATTGAATTACTTACCTTATTTCCGTCGCATCCAACGTGACGCCTGCGATTTTACGCAGCGTGTCGGATCGCTTCGAAATCGGACGTGTAGTCCTGCCCTTAGACTCACTGGGGCTCATTTATCAACACTGGGCAAATTAGCCCATGGGCTGTTAACCATAGCAACCAATCAGTGATTAGCTTTTTAAACCAGCTGCAAGTAGAACAATGAATGCAGCAATCTGATTGGTTGCCATGAGTTACAGCACATGGGCAAATTTGCCCAGTGTTGATAAATGACTCCCATTGTGCACGATACTAGGAGGCTTGGTGGTAAGAGTGAGTCCATGGTCCACTAGTTATGCAACTGCACAGGGCTTTTCACATTGCTCCCCCCCCCAAAGCAGTTGATGAGTGTTTAAAGATGGGGCTTAACAACCTGCAAGTGCAGTTGACTTTGTGCAAAAAGAGATGCAGTGATCATGCTAATTGATCCTATTTATTAAAGGTACTTGCACCCAAAGAAATCAGGAATCTTGTAAGTTGCCAATCTCACATGCTGAGTTTTACTGATTGAAGGAAACACCATTGCACCTTATTTTAATTCATTTTACCTTTTGAGGCAAGCGCTACAAGCACCTTGTTTGACTTGATTATCATTTTATTTTGGAGATAGCACTTTGTAGAAATCACTATAGTACTTTAGAACACACACGAAAAATCTGTGCACAGACGTTCTATGGTTTAAGACACACACAGATTAGTGTTGTAACACTTTGGTGATTGCACTGAATATTAACAATATTGCACTAGGTTCTGTTATTTGTTTTTTTTCCATAGCCTGTGGCGCTGATCTATAATTGTATCTTGATTTGCACCCAAAGAAGGTCCTTGAAGTTACAGGTGGCCCTGCTGCAGTCACCCGGCCCACGGTTTGAAACTGGGAGCAAGTGCACCTACTGATGCTGAGGAACCCTGGAGCTATCATCTCCTTGAAGGCGGCAGTGGTTGTTCCAGGGTCCCCAAAGAAGTCTAGGCCAATAGATTAAGTTAAATTAAGAGATGAACTTGTAACCCTACTGTACCAGCTAAAGGAAATGTTCTTAAATCCAATTTTCTTCTAATTCTCTATTGGAATTTCATAGGAGGAACCAAATACTGCAGGCTTCTATGAAGTGTAATAAGAGGAACACGTTTGTAGGCTTGTGGTCTCCAGTATGTCTGGAATGAGTCAATACGATTGGGCAGTAGTGGGAATACCCCACTATACAGCAATACAAAATCTCTTCCTTGTTCTAAATTCTACCAGGTACAGAGTCCAACTATTCACTTCAGAGGTTATTGTTGTATTTCACTACAAGCCTGGGAGGGGGGATAAATATAGCCATAAAACAAAGGCCTGTACTGGGTGTTACTCCGTGACACCTAAAAGGAAACCCGCAAAACTATTTTTGTGTAATAAGTTACTGTGTTAAAGGATATAACATAGAAACAGGAAGGTTGTTTCTTTATTTTGCCTTCATTTTTTTATTTCTTATAGTTTATCAATTACTTGCCTTTATAGTTTATCAATTACTTGATGGAGATCATTGACCCCACCTAAAAAAAGCCAATGCTATGTAAGGCATGGCTGCTAGGGTAATTTGGACCCTAGCCACCAGATTGCTGATATTGCAAATTGGAGAGATTCTGATTAAAAAATGAAATAACTCATCAATTTAAAGGTGAATGACCCCATTAAGCCACATAAACCGTTACTGATACAGGTACCATTACATCATACAATGACATTCTTGACAATTCCATGCTTCCTACTTTGTGGCAAAAGATTAGGGAAGGCTCCTTCTATTTTCAGCACAATAATGTCCCATGGAGAATGGATTTTCTGAGATGAGAGGGGAGAAACTTGATAAGGTGACTAAAGGCCTATCAAACAATCGAATTGGGCCTGCGGGAAACTGGGGAAAAATCCTGGTGGGCCCCGGCCTTAATGGGCACCACCAGACCAGTCCTGCTCCACCGCCTGGGACCCAAGTTCTCTTCCCACCCAGAGCCCTGGACCCCAAGCTCGTACCCTGCCAGGACCATCAGACGTGAAGTTAAGGAGGAGTGAGACGAGGAGGCGCACACAGGGGTGGGTGGTGGAGTGTGAATGCCAAGAGGAGGGCCCTTTAATTCAGCCCCCAGACTCCTCAGTCCAAACCTGAACTATTCCAAAATGTTTAACAGACATATTAAAATGTTCAACTTTGAAAAGATAACTTAAAGGGATAATGTAATGAGAAAAAGTGTGTTTTTTTCAAAACACATCAGTAAATAGTGCTGCTCCAGCAGAATTTTGTACTTAAATCCATTTCTCAAAAAGAGCAAACAGATTTTTTTTTTTTAAATCTGACATGGGGCTAGACATATTGTCAGTTTCCCAGCTGTCCCCAGTGATGTGACTTGTGCTCTGATAAACTTCAGTCACTCTTTACTGCTGTACTGCAAGTTGGAGTGATATCACCCCCTCCCTTTCCCCCCCAGCAGCCTAACAACAGAACAATGGAAAGGTAACCAGATAGCAGCTCCCTAACACAAGATAACAGCTGCCTGGTAGATCTAAGAACAACACTCAATAGTAAAAATCCAGGTCCCATTGCGACACATTCAGTTACATTGAGTAGGAGAAACAACAGCCTGCCAGAAAGCAGTTCCATCCTAAAGTGCTGGCTCTTTCTGAAAGCACATGACCAGGCAAAATGACCTGAGATGCACCTACACACCAATATTATAACTAAAATAAAATATACTTGCTGGTTCAGGAATGACATTTTATATTGTAGAGTGAATTATTTGCAGTGTAAACAGTGTCATTTAGAAATAAAAAGTACACCATAAAAATCATGAGAGAATCCCTTAAAAAATAAAAGCAGAAGCGTAACAACACGGTGTCTGACCCCTCCCTACGAATAAAAGTTTCTGCTGCCCCGCAAAAGTATTAAATGTGGCATGATCATTTCCCATTGCTTCTGTAAAAGTTTAAAACCAGAGGGCATGAGCTGTTCCATCCTATGTACAGTACATTTATGTATTTCCTATGTACAGTACAGTAACGGGTGACTTTTCACCAGCGTCAGCTTCGCACACATCGCACAACTTCACCAGGCGCAAATGCGCTACATATATGCTAATTCACAAAAATGCAAAGTTTCGTCCCGGGCATCGAACGTTAGCGACTTTTCGCTAGCGTTACTTCACCAATGCGAGCATTTCATAGCGAAGATTTGCTAGTGTTCATTTGTGCCTAGTGAAAATTCGCTAGTGATCTTGTGCTTAAGTCAATGTGCACAGGGCGGTAGATTTAAAGTTATATGGAGGTCTTAGGTCACTATTCCATTCTAATCCTTCTAGATCTCTCTGCAGCCTTTGACACAGTTGACCACACACTCCTCTTTGACATTCTACACTCATCTGGCATTCAGGACACTGCTCTTTCATGGTTTACATCTTATCTGTCTGACCGTTCCTTTAAAGTTGCCTTCTCTAAATCTACTTCTACTACGTTCCTTCTCTCTGTTGGAGTTCCTCAAGGCTCTGTTTTAGGCCCTCTGCTGTTCTCGCTCTATACAACTTCGCTAGGAAAACTCATTCAGTCATTTGGACTTCAGTATCACCTTTATGCTGATGACACCCAACTCTACTTGTCTACTCCTGATCTTTCTAATTCTGTCCTTTCCCAAGTCACAGACAATCTCTCTGCTCTCTCCTCCTGGATGTCACAGTGCCACCTGAAACTGAACCTCATTACAAACACAACTCATTATATTTCCTCCAAGATCTTCACTTTAAAGAGCCGAATTTCCGGTTTTGCGCAGTTGTGCTCTCCGCACTAGTGTTCCTGCCTCAGGCAGCATCTTCATTAGAATCGGTGCTGCCTGTCCCTCAGATATCACTCACAGTAAACAACACCACCTTTCATTCCACCACACAGGCACGCTGCCTAGGAGTTGTCCTAGACTCTCATCTGTCTTTTTCACCACACATTCAAACACTTGCAAAATCTTGTCGTATTCAACTGCGCAACATTGCTCGAATACGACCATATCTCAGTTCAGAATCAACTAAAACACTGATTCAGTCTCTCATCATCTCCCGCCTTGATTACTGCAACTTACTCCTCACAGGTATTCCAACAAGTCACCTGTCACAACTCCAATCTGTTCTAAATTTGGCCGCTAGACTCATTCATCTATCTCACCGCTCAACGTCAGCTGCTCCCATATGTATGTCCCTTCACTGGCTCCTAATTTCCTCTAGAATCAAATTCAAATTACTTTCACTCACATTCAAGGCCGTTAATAATGAAACCCCTCCCTATATTTCATCTCTAATCTCTAAATACTCTCCTTCACGAAACCTACGCTCTGCTTCTGATCTTCGCCTCACTTCTCCTCTGATCACTTCTGCCCATTCTCGTCTACAAGACTTCTCTCGGGCTTCTGCTTTTCTCTGGAACTCTCTGCCTCAAGCTGTCAGACTTTCTCCTTCTTTCCATATTTTCAAGCGCTCCTTAAAGACCCACCTGTTTAAAGAGGCTTATTCAATGTACCTTAATTAATTAATCATTGCTGTATCAAAAATGACAAAGTGTTCATATAATCCTAATGTCTCAATTGTACCCTAACCTTTAGTTTGTAAACTCTGATCTCTAGGTCCTTCTAATCCTATTGTACTCTGTAATCCTTGTTTATTATCCACCATTTATTCCCTGTTTGCTATAACTGCAGTAAAGCACTGCATATCTATATAAATAAATGATGATGATGTTTAAAGAAGCTTATTCAATGTACCTTAATTAATCAATCATTGCTGTATCAAAAATCATAAATTGTTTCCTAATGTCTCAATTGTACCCTAACCTTTACTTTGTCAACTCTAATTTGTAGGGCCCTCTAATCCTATTGTACTCTGTAACCCTTGTTTGTTATCCTCCATTTATTCCCTGATTGTTATAACTAGGGATGCACCGAATCCACTATTTTGGATTTGGCCAAACCCCCGAATCCTTCATGAAAGATTCGGCTGAATACTGAACCGAATCTGAACCCTAATTTGCATATGCAAATTAGGGGAGGGAAGGGGAAAACATTTTTTACTTCCTTTATTAAGATTCCTTAATTAAGATTCGGATTCAGTTCGGCCGGGCAGAAGGATTCAGCCGAATCCTGCTGAAAAAGGCCAAATCCTGCCCGAATCCCGAACCGAATCCTGGATTCGGTGCATCCCTAGTTATAACTAAGGTAAAGCACTGCGTATCTTGTCGGCGCTATATAAATAAATGATGATGATGACGTCTTTATTATAAATGTTGCTGCAAATGGTTTAAGTTACAGATTTATTTTACAAATGTCCAGGGAACCTTAATAAAGACAAGAGAGTTAATATAATGCCCTACACATGAGCCCACTGTAAAATGAATGTTCCATATGTTATAAAATGTCTGGAGAAAACCGGTTACCCATAAAAGCAAGTCAGGAATTTTGCAGCCAATCCCGCTCAAAAAAAGGAAAAGTCACCAGCGTTTTTGGAACTTTAATGCATTTTCGGCTCACAGGATATGATGTAAGTGACTGAAGATTGAGGAAGATCTATCTGATTTATAGCACTTCTTCTGGTCTGAGGTGGCGAAGGCAATTCTGGCGAAAGCGGTAACGTTAAGTAAAATCCGCACTAGTGAATTTGTGGAGTAACTTCCGTTTGCAGGAGCGAAAAGTTGATTGGTGATAGAGTGCGAATGACTGCTGGTGATGGTCTGTTTCGATAGCGAATTGGCGCATGTGCCTGTTAGTAATTTGTCGATTTCCCTGCGGGTGCTAACGCTAGCGAATTGTCACTAGCGTTAGCCACTTCGCTTCTTAGTAAATCTGCCCCATAGAATCCCCTGGTGCTGCTGGGAATGTTACAGTATGTAATATGACAGTTCATGAGATGTAATGTAAAGGTAATTGCATGAGATCCAGGAAGAACAAGCATTGATTTGAATAAGAGACTGGAATATGAATAGGAGAGGGACTGAATAGAAAGATGAGTAATAAAAAGTAACAATAACAATACATTTGTAGCCTTTCACAGCATTTGTTTTCAGATGGGGTCAGTGACCCCCATTTGAAAGCTTAAAAAATGTCAAAATAAAAAAAAGGCAAGTAATTAAGAAAAACTATCAAAAACAAATAATGAAAACTCTTTGTCTTCTATGTTGGAAATGACCTGATATATAAGATGATTTCAACCAAATATTTGATGTATGTTATATACGCAAACCCTATGTTTGTGATGGTTTCCTCTGGTTACTCTGGTTTCCCCTCACATTCCGGCTTAATTGTGTTCAGATTAAATTGTTTCTGACATGTGTTCTATGTAAATGTGTTATGTGTATTTAGGCTCTGGATTCCCCACCTGTAAACTCTGTAAATTCCTGTTGTTCCATAAAAACTGTTGTTACGAGTGGCCAAACGTAGAACTTGGATAAAAGGGGCACTTTAGAAAAGGGAAGGATATCCACAGGTTTGGGGACAGCTCTTAATGATTCAATTTCTTGTGAATTCGGTTTATTTCACCTCGTCTCTGGAGATTTCCACGAATCAGCGTTTCATAATTACACACAGCTGTTCTTTCAGTATCAATCATAATGATTCAATAGAGAGACTCTTGTCATTCTGGACACACACAGCAAAAATCCTGCTCACGAGCCACGCTTAAATAATGTAAAATACGCAGTCGTATTTCAGTAGTATTTTATTTGAATGTTTCACTTCTGGTGATTTCCCAGTGTTGTTTGAATTTTAAAGTTAAAGGGCAAGTAACATCTAATTGAGTTCTGTGTTCCTCCAGAGCTTGTTTGGCAGCTTGACTTACCTGTTACCGGTTGTAACCACCACTACATCAGCCCTTGGACCCTGGTGCAAATTTTGACCCCTATCTTTCTTTCCCAAGATCCCACCTTGGCTTTTGTAATTCTGTGTCCACTGTCCATCTATAGCAATGATCCCCAACCAGTAGCTCGTGAGTAACATGTTGCTCCCAGTGGCCTCAAAGGCAGGAGCTTCTTTTTGAATTATTTTTTATTTTTTCCAGGCTTGGAGGCGGAGGAGGTGGAAGTTTTGGTTGTATAAAAACCAGGTGCACTGCCAAACTCAGCCTCAATGTAAGTTGACAATCCACATAGGGGCTACCAAATACCCATTCATAGCACTTATTTGGCACCCCAAGAACATTTTTGCTGTGGTGTAGCTTATACAACGAGTGTATGACTGCATAGCTAAAACAATATGTTGTTTCTTGTGTCACTGTGTATCCAATTAAAGTATTTAAAAAAATCCCCAACAGCAAATACACGTAGAGAGTAAAAAAATAACACACATGAAGGAAAGGGTGTAAAAAGCCAATTTATGGCACTACCACAATAATAATAATAATAATAATAATAATAAAGTCAAATAGGCAGCCTATGAGTAAGTGCCCCAGTAGGCACGAAACGCATTAAGCCTTCACCTGTATTGTCCTAATAAATGGATTTGAACTTTTAACCAATTTTTTGGTTTATTGCCTTTGAAAAAAACTCATACTTTTTGCTTTTGTATAGTAAAAAAATAACACTTTGCCAATAATATAAAGGCTTGAAGCCGAGGCTGTATCTCAGCCAGTGGCACAGGATATATTATGTTCATTTAAGCAAGGATGAATTTAACTTTAATCAACAGAGCTTAAATGTTTATAGACTCATTTAGATGCTGGTACTTCAAAGGGCACAACACTGCTCCCATTAAACACTATAATATATAAAACACTATAATGGCACAATCTTCTTTGGTGTTTTGATCACTATATAGGATGGACTGAACCTTATGTGTCCACCTGCCAAATGCCCTCCAGCTTCTGCCTGAGGAATAATATAGCAATGAGGACCCGCCATCTCTCCCACATGCTGGCCCTTACATGGCGGGCACAACACCCACAAGCATGTCATTCAATAGCAAATTAGTCCATCACAGTCACTTTATTAACTGGCAATAAATTTTTTATTAAAGGGCATGTAAAGGCAAAAAAATAGAATCCAATTTTTACTTTCTTTAATGAAAAAGAAACCTATCTCCAATATGCTTACATTAAAAAATGTGTACCGTTTTTATAAGCAACCTGACTGTATGCAGTGAAATTCTCCCTTCATTTACTGCTGTGGATAGGAATTGTCAGACAGTCCCTAACTGCTGAGCAGGGAAACAATCATACTTATGAACAGCAGGGGGAGCCTCCGCCTTTCTTAACAGCCATGCAGCCCAGACCACACTGAGCATGTGCAAAGTCTTAGTCTTGCAAAGATGTTTAACAAAGTTACAAGATGGTGACCCCCTGTAGCCAACTTTGAAAGTATAAATTATTTGTTTGATTAGACTAGGTGCAGTAAGTTCATGTTTATATTTAGTATACAAAATACAGCATTTTTAACCTTATTCTATTATAGACTTTACATGCCCTTTAAAGCAAAGATCTATTATAGACAGACATCCACAGTGCTTCAATATCATTAGATATTAGTGTTGTGACTTTCACAGATGGCTAAACCCGAACAAAGGGGTACAATGACATAAGAGGTGGGCACAATGATGCTGGTGGAGTTATGATGGGGTGATTGGGGTCAGGGGCGTAACTACAGATGAAGCAGGCACTGTGGCTGCAGGGAGTGCAGGAGGTATAAGTCTAATACATATATAATTTCAATAAATATAATATATATATATATATATATATATATATATATATATATATATATATATATATATATATATATAATTTCAATAAAATATTGGTAAAACAGGCCAACCTATAGACCAGTGATCCCAACATGTTGCTCACCAACCCCTTGGATGTTGCTCTTAGTGGCCTCACAACAGGTGCTTTTTTTCTTGGCTTGGAAGGAAGTTTCAATTGCATAAAAACCAGGGGTACTGCCAAATAGAGCCTCCTTTAGGCTGAAAGTCCTCATAGGGGCTACCAAATAGCCAATCAAAGCCCTAATTTAGCATGCCCAGTGACTTTATTCATGCTTGTGTTGCTCCCCAACTTTGTTGTTGCATTTGAATGTGGCTCATGGGTAAAAAAAGGTTGGGGACCTCTGCTCTAGACATTTTGGGGGCCTGAAAAATAATTTGCTCTTGGTTTTTTTTATTGCATCACTTAGATGCAAATGACTGGATTTCTGTGGAGTTTTCTCAATGTTTTAAACTGAACAAAAAGTCTTTAACGGACAGCCCTTTGAGAGACTCAGATGTAAAGATGAAAACCACATGGGTGCAAATCATATATCTATCTATATTCTGTAAACCCAATCGTTTAAATACAGGTATGGGATCTATTATACAGAAGTCTGTTTTCCATAAAGCTCTTAAATATAGCAATGCTAACAATTTCTTAATTTGTTTCTGTAATAATAAGAAATGAGGTGAGTATCTTAATTAGGGATGCACCGAATCCAGGATTTGGCCAGGATTCGGCCTTTTTCAGCAGGATTCGGCCGAACCCTTCCGCCTGGCCGAACCGAATCTGAATCCTAATTTGCATATGCAAATTAGGGGCAGGAAGGGAAATCACGTGACATTTTGTCACATCACAAGGACGTAAAAAATATTTTCCCTTTCCCACCCTTAATTTGCATATGCAAATGACGTTTCAGTTCGGTATTTGGCCAAATCTTTCGCTTAGGATTCGGCCGAATCCAAAATATGTGTATTCGGTGCATCCCTAATCTTAATTGTCTTTCATTTATTGGCTGGATTATTGTTTGGGTTCCACAAGGCTGAAAACCGAACAGAAAGTTGAGACCCGAACAGGCCTAAGAACAACTGAACTGTTCAGGTGAAAACCGGACAGGTAGGAACCCTATTAAATATCCATGGGGTGTTCTCAATGATGTAGTGCAAGAAGGAGACCTAAGTCTTTTCTAATCTGTAAGGACAATGGCACATGGGTCAATTCAGGACCATTTCAAGGCAATAAAGTCCCCTTTAATATTTATGGGAATTACCTGCATTCCTATGGTACATACAAGGAATGGCTTAAACTCTCAGCTGCCACATTCATCTAAATACTTGATATGTGGTTTTCCCATGCACAAAGGCCCAGAATGCACATAAACACTTCTTCGTCAACACCTTGCATCACTAACTCACGCTTCCTTGTTTTGAGGGACAGAAGTGTTTGTTGATCCAGTAACAGCGGTGCCTGTTGTGCGCAGATGGTGGTTATTTGCACTTACAGTACGACGGAGATCACATAACTGCAAGGGCAGGATGTGGTTACGGTGTTCTACTAACAGTAATGATGGCTGCAGATGCATCTCGGCTTATTGAAACTCTGGGGTTTCAGAACACAGTGCTGTGGGATACAGAACTTTATTATCTTGTTGCCAATGTTTGATAGCATTTCAATATACGCCCTATAACCATCAACCAGCTTAGGGACCAACTCATAATATATTAAGTATCTATACAATATATTATTAGGGATAAAATGTTGTTCAATAATTAATTCATTTTCATAATTAATTAAAACCAGTGCATTTTGCATTAGAATTGATTCTGAATCGCTACTTAAGCATCAGCTTGTACATATGCAACCTAATTTTTTGCTATATTTTTGCATGTTACCTACTAACCCTTAATTAAGTTTCTCTATGGCAGCCCAGAGCACACTGAGCATGTGCAGTGCCACTGGCACCTAAAAGATGGCCTAGCAGGATCTAGTATGGGGAGCCGCCAGGGATTAATTTAAAGGCCTGGATCATTACTATCATAGGGCTGCTGAACCTCTGGGCTGGTACAATAAGTTCAGAATATAAAATACAACATT
The DNA here is from genome assembly GCA_038501925.1 of Xenopus petersii. Lineage (NCBI taxonomy): Eukaryota > Metazoa > Chordata > Amphibia > Anura > Pipidae > Xenopus > Xenopus petersii. The sequence goes on along the minus strand of CM076672.1, from coordinate 22,359,442 downwards.
TATAGTCATATTGTGTTTTAGGTTTAATTATCTTATCCTTTCTTAGACATTGGGTTATTATTCAAGGGGGTAAAGAGGTAGAATAGGAAAATATAGGGGATGGTGGGAGGGCTAATCAAAGCATAGCTAATAATGTGCCACCGTTTTACTTACCTTCCCCAAGCAGGCCTGGATTTTTGGCAAAGTACAAAGGCCCGGGCCTAGGACGACAAGATTTTAGGAGCAGCAAGCTGCCCAGTCGCATTCTAATAAGCAGTGGGGACATACAGTGGGGGAAATCCGGGCCTGTTCCCAAGGGTCTCTAAAGGTGGCCATACACTGGGAGATCAGTCCGCCCATATTCAGGTGGGCGATATCGGGCTGATCGGATCAATAGTGGCGGTCGGGTCGTGGAACTGCATCAATGAACAGATGCGGCCGTGATCCGACAGGATTTTTAACCATGCATAGGGTTGCCACTTTTTTTCTGCAAAAAAATACCGGCTTCCTATATTCTTGCCATTTTTTAATAACATTGGCATCAAGCATCATTTTTACCGGCCAGGCAAGTAAAATACTGGCCAGTTGGCAACCCTAAACATCTGGCCAACTTTCGGCCAGATATCGATCTGGGAAGCACGTCGGAAGGCCACATATACGGGCCAATAAGCTGCCAACTTGGTCTGTCGGCAGCTTTTATTGGCCCATGAATGGGGGCCTTAAGGCTTGTAGAAATGGAAAATCTTACTTTACTGCATGTGTGCAAGCCTAAAGAGGGACACCTGAATAAAGTATGATGGCTGAGGTGCACTATTATTTCTCTGGATTGATGCACCAGGATTGGATTCATTGGGATGGAGAGTGCCTAACATATTGGCACCCCCCCCCCCAATCACCTTTCCTTGTCCTTTATGAGAAGTCATGACTCGCAGTCTTTATGGACTGACAGCTCTCCTAAAAGCATCATTGCACAGGACATACTATATGGATCAATCCATACCTCCCAACTGTCCCGTTTTGAGCAGTCCCGCTTTTGACAGCTCAACCCTCAGTCCCGGATTTGTACTGACATTTTCCGAGTTTCTCTTTGATCTGCTGCACTGAACAGCCAGAAGAAGATACAAGGTTTCTAACTTAATTGGCTCTTGGCAGAGAGCCCAGTGTACATACTTAAGATACTTTTGTAACAGTTTTAGATAACATAAGAACAAAGATGCATTGTGGCGTTTCGCCTTCATTAGCAAAACTGTAATAAGACATAAAAACCCCAGAAATGTGTTAAAACTTTCATAACCCACCAAACTTTGTAAAATGGACATGGTAATCAGGGGGTGTGGCCACAAAAATGGGCGGGTCAAAAAAAATCAGTTTTATCCCTTATTCTGTTTCCAAAATGTTGGGAGGTATGATTAATGTGACTCCTGCTCCAACAATGTTTTTTTTCCTAATAAATATTCTATATTCACATATTGAACTATGTATGTTTTAGCCTTTTTTTATCTTTATTTTGTTTTGTAAGTTCCCATATAAGGCCCCCACCCAATACCTGTAACGACTTCTTTATGGGAAATATTCTTTAAAAGCTCAGTCCAGGCACAGTTTCAGTTCTTCACCTGATGAAAGTGAAAGGAAGTTGCTGGGGCAGGCTGGTTAGTTCAAATTCAAGGTTACAGGCACTTCTGAGAAGCATAGAAAATACATTTACGTGCAAAATGTTCTCAGTGCCCTAATAAATGTCTCTTTTGATATGCGAGACGTGTCTCTCTGTATGTAATGTACATGTGGAGTCGGCATATTTGTACCCGAGGACGTCATTCTTGTACTTGTGGTTGCAGTTTGAAACCCATCTACTTACCGGCTGCTTTTGAGCATCTCTGCAAAAAATCCTGGACTGAGCAAGAATTATTAGGCAAAAGCATTTTCATAGAAATAGATACTGACATTTGTGCAGTGTTTTTCCCTGGGACCTTCTGCAATATCCAACACACAGAGATTATGGGAATCCCATGTCCTCAATGAATTGCTTTCTCATCATGATAGTTGGTGGGTGATGTTTGTCTGCTCAGGGAATGAAGAAGACTTTGTGCAATAACTACTATTTAGGTTCTGGTGGTTACCTATGGCCTTGCCAAGTTGAATGCTCTATAGTGGTCTTAACTATTTAGTCATGGTAAAGGGTGAATAGATTGGCACCTCCCTGCTTGTTACATGGTGTTGATACTACAGACACCTTGGAGAGATGTGCATTGCTGGCCCTGAAACTCAGGGCTGCCATCAGGGAGGCACAGGGGGTACATTTGTACTGCACTTTTTGTACCCCTTGAAAGCACCGAACCACTGAAGTTGTGTAGAGCCGAAGTCCCAAAGATCCGAAGACCGAAAGCGCCGAAGACCCAAAGCCGTGCACGGAGCCAAAGACATGAAGTTGAAGCCCTGAAGCCGCAAAAAGACCCAAAGCCTAGGTGATGAAACCAACAATTATTTGTAATTTGTTGTCCTTCTATACTGTCACCTTAAACTGTATAAACTTGTTTCATAGCCCAGCATTGGACTTCTGTTAAAATCTCGCTTGTTTATGTAAAACACAATAAAAATCACAAAAAGACCCGAAACCATGAAAGGAGCCAAAGCTGAAACCCCGAAGCCGTGAAAAGAGCGGAAGCCAAGAAAGGAGCCTAAGGTTAGTTCCACTGAACAACAATGTGATTTTTTTATTTAATTAAACCCCTGGCCACCAATGTATTATCTGAATACTATATAGGCCCCTGGCAACCAATTTTTTTTAAAAATTGTATGGGGGGGCCCTTGCGCCATTGTTCTTTTTTTAAATTTATAGGGGGGGGCCCTGGCCACCAATGTTTTTTTTAAAAACGTTTATGTGGGACCCTGGCCGCCAATGATTTTTTTTAAACTTATAATGGGGTACATAATAAGTAACACCCTGGGGAAGTGATTGTAAGTTCTACACGCAGCTGTACATATCACAATCTTTGCATCTCATCATGTACATGAACCTGAGAGCTTGCTGCTAACCCAAGTAGACACAGGACATGACCCCTGAAATGTTTGACTATTCTAAAACCAAGGGTTTAATATGTTTTTCATGGTTTCAGCTAGGGTCCCTGTGTGCAGTAAAAGCAAAACATAACAAACCTTAACACTACAACGGTAATCACATTCTTCCCAATTCTGCTCTTCCTCTTTTGTTGCAGATATTTCAAGAAGACTCTTTAATGTTGTAGTAAAAAAAAAAAAAATAACGATTGGAGCAAATCCCACCAACTATGTTCCAACATGTAGTGGACAGCAGTGGTGTAACTACAGAGAAGAGCAGACCCTGCAACTGCAGTGGGCCCAGGGTTTATAGAGGGCCTAATGAGGCCCTAGTTAATGAGCAATTTCGACATATATTTGTAAAAAAAGGACATCCTGTGAATGTTAGGTAACATATTAGTTAACATCTAGTTTTCCATAAGAGTTATAGCAGCTTAGAGGAGGAGCATTTTTCATATTAAAAAAGGTGGCCATACACAGGCAGATTTTTTACTACCAAACTAACTATATGGTGTGAGAACGATTGTCTCTACATTATCGTTCGCAAAATTGATCAGATGAGTTTAAAAAATGTTGTCGTTCAGGGATAAAATCCCTCTTTGCGCATGTCAGGATAGTAGCACAAGCCAACGAACATATAAGGAAGGACCCGAACATTCTTTGCTGAAAGCTTCCACATGAACCATATGAACTATGTAAAGAAATAAACTGGTGCTGACTGCAGGAATGTCACCCTATCACCTCATATGTGAAAGAAGTTTATTATGCCGTACCATAAATCCATACGGTTTATGAGAAAAGTGATAAATGCGTTGCTAACAACTGTCACCACCAGGTAACGTTTTACATCTCTTTCTACCAAGTTTAGGGAAAGCAGGGGCGATCCTGGCCCCTCCGCTGCCTGAGGCAGCAGCAGTTGCTGCTGCCCCTCCCTCCCCTGGAAATTCGCTCTTAAAGTACCAGGAGCAGCATTTTTGCTGCTCCTGGTACCTAGTGAGGCTCTGCTGCCTGAGGCGACAGCCTCAACTCGCCTCATTGGCGAAGCACCCATAAGTGTCACTAGAGGGGGGCGGGCCCTGGTGTGTGGCGCACAGCCGGGCCCTGCCCCCCTCTGAACGGCCGCATTTGGCCGCATTTGTCAGCGGCGCGCGGTCTGCCGGGGGGCCCTGAGGGGGTGCAGGCCCTGGCCTGGAAGCATCCCTGGGGAAAAGTGTCAACCACAGTGTCACTAGTGATAGAATCAGGGCAATGTCAGCCCATTGGTGCAGTTATTTTCTCTGAGTTGCAGCTCATCACCATATACAGGTGTTAGACAGAGGTGGTCATTAATATATACGGGGGTGTCATCAGTGTGGGAGTCGCCTGGGGTTCTGTACTCAGCCCTCTGCAGGCGCCAATTCGCTAGCGAACGGGACCATCGCTAGTGTTCATTCGCACTCTATCGCCAGGCGACTTTTTGCTCTGGTGAACGGACGTTACTCCACAAATTCACTGAAGTGCAGATTTTACTGAACGTTACCTCTTTCGCCAGAGTTGCCTTCGCCATGTCAGACCAGGCGAAGTGCTAAAAAGCAACTAGATCTTCCTCAATCTTCTGTCACTTACATCATATCCTGTGAGCCGAAAATGCATTAAAGTTACAAAAACGCTGGCGACTTTTCCTTTTTTCAGCGTGATTGGCTGCAATAGACCTAACAAACTTTTTTTGGGTAACCGGTTTTCTCCAGACATTTCATAACATTTTACAGTTGGCTCATGTGTAGGGCATTATCCCTGGACATGTGTAATATAAACCGGTAAGCAACACTTATAATAAAGACGTCCATACAATTTTAAATTACCGGCCGTATGCAAATTGACCTAAGCGTAAGATCACTAGCGAAATTTTGCTAGGCACAAACTAATGATATCGCATCTTCGCTATGAAACACTCGCATTGTCGAAGTAACACAGGAGAAAAGAGGCCAGCGCTCAGCACCCAGGTCGCAACTTTGCATATTAGTGAATTAGCGTAGTGGTAGCGAATTTGCGCCTGGCAAAGTGGTGCGATGTGTGGGAATCGGTCGATGGCGACAGTTCGCCCTTTAGTAAATTTGCCCCCTTATCTCTTTCTTTGTCTTAAATATCACTCGCTCGCTGCCTCCTTGCCATCTCCAAAAATTCGCTAATGCTAATTAAATTTTTTAGAGCAATGACCCAAGTTATAGTCCACTGGTAACCTTTCTGCATTAACCAATTGATTTTAAACGGTGAAAATCCTGGGTGGGGGGTTCAAATAAGGTAACATAATAAAAACAGACTACAACTCCCAGCATCCTCCACTAAATGTAACCACACCTTAAATGTATAAAAGACAATCTTTATTACTAATTCATTAGCTATAGGAATTCATTAGCAATAGGAATTACCAGCATAATAAACACACTTAAAAACATAGGCACCTTTATCAACGTTGAAAAAAGTATTTTACATATCAGTGGAAGGTTATAGTACTGTATATACTTATTTACATAATCTCAATCAATCAATCAGCAGTTCTAGTGTTTATAAGTAACCAAATAACCCTATAATAATTATTGGCCGGCAAGTGATGCACCATGATGTTCAGAACCTGGCTTTAATACCCTCCCCCCCCTCCTTTTTTCACTTGCCTGCCTAAAAGTATTGTATTTTATATAAAACTGAGGATCTTTCTGTCATTCTAAGCAGAACTGGCAAATTTCAGGGGGAAAAATATACCATCTTTACAAACAGTGGCACTGGTACAATTTAAAAGATCATTCATTCCCTTCCTATAAATAAAGATTCCAGTTATCATTATTCAGCTTCGGCCATTGGTATTTATTTCCTAATGGAGTTAACAGCTAGTGTATTCCCAGAAGCCTAAATTTGGAGGTGCCATGCTAATATGTACCAGGTACCCAGCCTTTCCCCACATCCTCACGGTTAGTGGAAGCAGGTTGCACTTTCACTTGCTGAAACTCCTTCCTGTTTACTCGTCAGAGTAATCACCTCCCACACCTATTCCTAAATACAAATATGCAGATAAAAATGGTCCATTGCGCAATACAGGTATGGGATCCATTATCCAGAAACCCCTTATTCAGAAAGCTCGGAATTACGGAAAGGACATCTCTCATAGACTCCATTTTATCCAAATAATACAAATTTTTTTAAAAAAAAATTATTTCCTTTTTCTCTGTAATAAAACAGTCTCTTGTAGTTGATCCCAACTAAGATATAATTAATCCTTATTGGAAGCAAAACAGCCTATTGAGTTTACATCAGTTTTAGTAGACTTAAGGTATGAAGATCCAAATTACGGAAAGATCCTTTTTAACCAGGGTCGCGAGCATTCTAGATATCAGGTCCCATATTTGTATTGGCCATTTATTGTTGCTTTACATTGAAATAAATGCGAATGTAGATCACTACCTATACAAAATCTATCAGTTGTGTAACTAGAGTGCAGTGGGCTTCCCTGCATAAAAATCTTCAGAAGGGCATTCTGATCCCCATCCTCCCGCCCACTTCCCGCCCAGCCCTACCTATGTCCCTCCCCTGCCCCACCCATGTCCCACCTTAACCTCCGCCCACTCCCCACATACCTGCTGCTGCTTTAGGCAGCAGCAGCCCCTGAAACGCCGCTGCATACCAGTGTCGGACAGGGATGCCAGGGGCCCACCAGAAAGCCTTACACCGTGGGCCCACCAGAAAATTTTTAAACAAACAAGCTGAAATGCCGCTCCTCACCTTTCTTATTGGGTGCTGGTGGGCAAAGCTTAATTTACATACTAAACAAGGTAGCCCCAGCACTCTCACTATATAACCCCCTGAAAAAATATTCTTGCGCAAGTGAACTGTAACTTTCTTAAAAAAGATACTTTTAGTTACAAAGTTTGTACAAAGGATAGGCCTGACGCATGGACACTGCCTTGACGGGGTGCGTCAGGTTATGCATCCTTTGTACAAACTTTGTAACTAAAAGTGTCTTTTTTAAGAAAGTTACAGTTCACTTGCGCAAGAATATTTTTTCAGGGGGTTATATATTGAGAGTGCTGGGGCTACCTTGTTTAGTATATAGTGATGGGCGAATCTGGGGTGTTTTGCTTCACCGAATAATTCGCGAATTTCCCGCAAAATTGGCGAAACGGCGAAAAATTGGCGCAAACTGCGTCGGCGTCTCATTTTTGATGGCGGATTCTGTTTTTTTTACGCTAGCGAAAATGTGCCGGCGTCTAAAAAAATGGATGCTGCCGGCGAATCGTGGGAATTCGACACAAATTCACACCTAGTGAATAAATTCGCCCATCACTATTGGTATATATAGTGAATAAAGTACCCCCTCTTGTAAAATATAAGGATATTATAAGTTACCAAGGAGTTTCATAACCATATAAAAACACGAGGCGAAGGCCGAGTGTTTTTATACAGGTCATGGAACTCCAAGGTAACTTCTAATATCCTCATATTTTGCAACAGGGGGTACTTTATTTATTATAAAGTACACAGGTTTCAGTGAGTCATGTGACAGAAATGACATCAGAACTCACCGTTTATAACTGATGACCAGTGTCAGACTGGCCCACAGGGATACCAGGAAAACTCCCAGTGGGCCCATTTCTATGAGAATAAAGAGGCTAAATAGATGGAATAATAGATTATAGTATGTAAAGAAAAGAGACTAGGAGAATAGAGGTTGAGTAAGGAATGGAAGAAAATAATACTTTGAGTGGGCCCCTGGATTAAAAGGTTTTTGGGTGGGCCCCTGGTCTAAGGGTTTTTGGTGGGCCCCTGGTGTCCCAGTCCGACACTGCTGATGACATCAGAACTCACCGTTTATAAGGATATCATTTACAGGATATTCATGGCTTTTGTGTATTATATATATATATATATATATATATATATACTGTATATATATATCCTGTATATATATATATACTGTATATATATATATATATAGGACAGGCTGTCTCACAATGTTTCTGTAGCCGTGCTACTGGTTAATTTAAGGTGAGAATGTCTGGCTAGGTGAAAGGTGACAGGGAGGATGTGAGTGGGGAACAAGCCCACCTATACAAGCTAACCATAGTGAAAGAACAATTCCTGGTTTATTCTGAGTATCACCCACCGCACACTCACACACACACACACATATACTCATACACATAACACACTCACACATAAACGAGGCAAGGGAGTTTTTTTGGCTTTATTGAATGTCTCCATGCAACAGACACGAGCCGCCCCTGTGATCTTGGACTCTCCGCACAGAGAACAACCGACAAATGTTTGTGGGGGGCAGATGGAAAAATAGTGTGTGTGTGTATGTGTGTGAGTGTGTGTGTGTGTGTACCTTAGAAAGTCTCCCAAAAGCCCCTGTACAGTAACACACTTCCGTTTCTGCTTTCTTTTATAGACAAGACTTGTGCCTGGAGGCAGCAGTCGTGTGTCAGAGCTCAGAGGAAACCAGCCGGGGTGATGTCATGTGGGGTAATGACACTTCCTAATTTAGAATAACTTCATTATTTCACCTGAGGCTTTCTTTTAAATAATAATAAAAAAAAACAAAAAACTTAACGTGTAATGAACTACAACTCCCAGAATCTCCCAAAGCCCTCGCGGCGATGTAAACAAGAAGAATGTCGCCTAATGAAAGAAAATGTCATTTTCTGCAACTTTCCAATATACGTTCATTAATTATTCTCATTAGAATTAAAGGGGTTGTTCACCTATGAGATAACGTTTAGTATGATGTAGAGACTGATATTCTGAGACAATTTGCAATTGGTTTTCATTTTTTTATTTTTTGTGGGTTTTGGAGTTATTTATTTGAAAGTAGTGTCTTTTTTCTGTTCTCCGTCCCAATATTTGAAAAGAATAAAGGAGGAGCCTGCTGGTGCAGAGCTGTGGAGACTAATACAAGGCTGACTTCTGTTACATTGACTATGAAGATTGTTTCAAGAGACAGAAGAACCAGGGCAGGAGAAATGGACACTGCTTTTAATTGCAATTACATTCACATATAGGTAATGAATGTATGATAGAAAGTTGCTTAGAATGATATTTTCTTTCATTAAAGCAGATTTTATAATTAGATTTGTATCCCCTGTAAGAGAGGGGCACATTGATATTACTAGCGGGGCACACTGATATTACTAGAGGGGCACATTGATATTACTAGAGGGGCACATTGATATTACTAGAGGGGCACACTGATATTACTAGAGGGACACACTGATATCACTAGAGGGGCACACTGATATTACTAGAGGGACACACTGATATTACTAGAGGGGCACATTGATATTACTAGAGGGGCACATTGATATTACTAGAGGGGCACATTGATATTACTAGAGGGGCACACTGATATTACTAGAGGGGCACATTGATATTACTAGAGGGGCACATTGATATTACTAGAGGGGCACACTGATATTACTAGAGGGGCACATTGATATTACTAGCGGGGCACACTGATATTACTAGCGGGGCACATTGATATTACTAGCGGGGCACACTGATATTACTAGCGGGGCACACTGATATTACTAGAGGGGCACATTGATATTACTAGAGGGGCACACTGATATTACTAGACGGGCACACTGATATTACTAGAGGGGCACATTGATATTACTAGAGGGGCACACTGATATTACTAGACGGGCACACTGATATTACTAGAGGGGCACATTGATATTACTAGAGGGGCACACTGATATTACTAGACGGGCACACTGATATTACTAGAGGGGCACATTGATATTACTAGAGGGGCACACTGATATTACTAGAGGGGCACACTGATATTACTAGAGGGGCACACTGATATTACTAGCGGGGCACACTGATATTACTAGAGGGGCACATTGATATTACTAGAGGGGCACACTGATATTACTAGAGGGGCACACTGATATTACTAGCGGGGCACACTGATATTACTAGAGGGGCACATTGATATTACTAGAGGGGCACATTGATATTACTAGCGGGGCACACTGATATTACTAGAGGGGCACATTGATATTACTAGAGGGGCACACTGATATTACTAGACGGGCACACTGATATTACTAGAGGGGCACATTGATATTACTAGAGGGGCATACTGATATTACTAGAGGGGCATACTGATATTACTAGAGGGGCACACTGATATTCCTGGAGGGGCTATCCTGATATCACCAGAGGGGCTCTTCTACCCAAACCTGTGCAGCAGTTGTGAAACTCCATCATGCACTGGGATTTTTGATCATTATTATAATCATCCTGTATTTACAGCACTGACATAATAATAGAGGACTCATTCTCAAACTCCTGGCCCATGTAACTTACAGCCCCCCTCCCCCCTAGAAATGGCATGGAAAGCAGAGAGAGTAGGGGTAGAGCTGGGGTGGAGGTGGACATGGGGCAGATCAGAAGTGAAGCTGGGGTAGATAGTGGAGGGGTAGGGCTCTGCCTGGGGCCTTAAAGTTGGTGTTCATGTTTTAATTAATTTTTAGTATGATGTAGAGAGTGATATTCTGAAAATGATTTTCATTTTTTATTATTTGTGGTTTTTGAGTCATTTAGCTTTTTATTCAGCAGATCTTCAGTTTGCAATTTCAGCCATCTGGTTTGCCCTAGCAACCAAACATTGATTTGAATAAGAGACTGGAATATGAACATGACTGTAATTTAAAGATGAGTAATTAAATGTAGCAATACCAATAACTTTACAAAGGATTTGGTTTGTTTAAAAGGGGTCAGTGACCCCCATTTGAAACTTGGAAAGAGTCAGAAGAAGAAAGCAAATAATTCAAAAACTACAAAAAAAGAAAAATGGATGGCAGCCAAAACGTTATCCATTCTATAACATACTAACAGTTAAAGGTGACATACTCTTTTAATGTAAGTTCATTCACCCGTCGGTAACACAAGAAAATGAAGTCTAATGCTAGTGATAAGGGTCATGTCACACAATGGGTTGAATTTTGTTTAGCTAGCCAGCCATTCTGCATGTCCACTAGGCAATCTGCATGTCACCAGCCAACATTCTATATTCTAAATATATCATATCATTCTGCCTTTATATTGCACTGCCCCAGGGCCAATGGACCCCCAACCAGCCACATCCATCCACTGAGCACAGTCCCATGGAGTCAATATCCTTTTATTATGCAGATTCCTTAGAATTTAGCAGCTGCTAATTGGGGGTAAGACATGCACTAAACCTGAATATCTAGTTTGGGCACAGATGTGGGGAATCCAGGCGACGGCTTCTTTCCTGGCTTTTGTTATTTAGACAATAATAGCGGCTGTAAGAATTCCAGTGCATGTTATAAAGTCGGTCAAGCAAGTTTTTTTTACAAAAGTTGAGTGAATGTGGAATTTCCCTTGGCAAGTTGGTACTGGTTGTTCAGCTCTTAATAACTGCTGGGTAAATCTGCATAACAGAGACTGTCTAATAACAGCTTTGGCCCCTAGTTAGGATTCCCCCAGGCACTAATAACAGGGTGTCAGGGGATATAACAGCACTAGAGACACTATGGGGCCTATGGGCACAAAAAATCGAATTTCCCCATTAGAAATGTAAGAAAACTCTGATAGGAGGTGACTATTAGTCACAATGCAGGGGGATAGGGATATGAGTTGATAGAGGGTCTGACTGATTTATAAAATTTACACTGGGCTCCTATGGCTCCTTTTTACGCCACTGGGGTGACACCTGCCTTGTAGCCAATGAAATGGCTGATATTTAGCTTGGACAAGCTCGGAGGCTCACTTTACATAAAAACTGATTGTAAGTAGCAGTCAGAAAACGCACATCCAGGAAAAGGGACACAAGGTGACAGTTAACTATGGTTGACCCACAAAAAGCTGCAATATAATAAATTTCAGCCCATAAAAAAGTTTTCATAGTCAAGCCAAAACTCTAACTCTAACACAAACAAGGGCCTCAACCCTAAATGTGCTCAAAGGTATATTTTATGGCTGAATCTATCTATATCTATCTATCTATCATCTATCTGTCTGTATGTCTGTCTGTCTGTACCTGTTTATCCATCTATTATTGGAGTTTTGTTGTTGTTTGTAATCTACATGTTATAATTTAGGCACAAGCAAGGAGAGAAATGATGTAATTAATGAATATATTACATAATTTCCTCTTTCAGTTGAGAAACAGTTATGTAGAAAATGAGATTTGGTTCAATCCGAGTTCATGGCACATAAGCCTTTAAATGTACTCCCTATTAGGACTTCAAGAAGAGAAGAGACAACTTCTTTTTGAGATTCACAGAATTTCTCCTTCTATTGTTATATAAGCTATGACATGTGATATAGAAACAGTACTTGGGTTCATCTGCAGAACAAGGTCACTGTATTTTCCAAACTGTTCTCTTCTCAATTGTGATATTACTGAACATTAGCAACCCTGAAATCACAACTCTTACCATAAAAGTTACTTTCAACCGATAAGCTGCTTCTCACAAGGAGGTTAATTGCTAGAAGATGCAGACTTGGTAATTGGTGTTCCAACAGGCAATTAAACAAAATATAGAGTTGATCATTATTACTTCTTAAAATATATTCCAATTATCCCCAACCATTGGCTCATAAGCAATATATTGCTCCCCAACCCCTTGAATGTTGCTCTCAGTGGCCTCAAAACAGGAGCTTATTTTAGAATTCCAGGCTTGGAGGCAAGTTTTGGTTGTATAAAATTGAAGCGTACTGCCAAACAGAACCTCCAGTATACTGCCAGTCCACATGGAGCCAATCACAGCCTGTATTTTGCACCACCCAGGAACATTCTTCATGCTTGTGTTGCTCCCCAACGCTTTTTACATTTGAATGTGGCTCCCTAATTAAAAAGGTTGGAGACCCCTGATATAATCAGTTTAGCTGGACCATTATCCGTGGCATTACTAGATGTTGCAGGGCCCTACAGATACATCTTTGTAAGGTCTCCACAATCTTTGGAGAAAATTATCTTTCTCAAATTTACATTAAAATTATGCTTTGATCAGGATCCAACTTGGCCCTGGTATATAGTCCTGGTCCCCACAGCACCTGCCCTTATTGTTACCCCCTTGGCTATAACATTTGTCTGCCTTGAGTAATAGTTGGGTTGACCATAACCAAATCACTGAACCTTCTGAAAGCAGTTGTTTTTTCACAGAATTGCTTTTGGTCTGATATTTTCTTTCTGAGAAGCTTTGTCTTAAGTTGTAACCAAAAGTCTTGTAAGGCTCTAAAATGCGACACACTTGCAACAAGGGTTCATCTGGTGTTTCTACCCACAATCCCAAGATATGTCCTTTGGGGGTTTTGTGGTCAGGCATGCTCTAAATTTATGTGAAACATGTGGTTGCCTTCTGTAGGAGGAATACTACTTTGCTACATTACTCAATGATTTGAATACTTCATGGGGAATATTTTCTACTAAAAAGAGGTAGGCTTGAGCAAAATGTCATGTTCTTTAAAGGAAGACTTGCAATATCAAAGGCAGCCTTCTAAAACAATTTATTTTTTACTGTGCACGCTTGGAAGTGCCCTGTCCAATCAGCTAGTGTCAATGCACTAATAAAAACTAGGCAAGTTATTTATGTACATTTAATGGCAGACCAAACATATCTGGCCACCTAACTAACATCTCATACCCAAACCAAGGGCATGAATGTGAAGTTGCCTGATATAACTACATTTCTAGGAAGGCTTTCCACTAAATGTTGGAACATTGTTAGCGAGTGAGGTTGGGCACTCATGTTGGATAATCAAGCCTGTCCTAAGCGTTCAGTTGAGGTCAAGGCTCTATGCAGGCCAGCCTTCCACTCATCTTAGCAATCCTATTCTTTATGGAACTGGATTTGTGTTTCAGGGCATTATTGTTCTGAAACAGGAAACAGCCTTCCCAAAACAGTTGCCATAAAGGAAGTAGCAAGGAGTGTGAATATGTGAAAAGTACCTGGTGGTCTAGCAGTGATGAGTTGTGAACACCCGCTGCACTCATGTCGGGGACAGCCACTGTGTCCTCTTCCTGACGGGCGCTCACGCAACTTCCGAGATTGAGCTCTGTGTTTGACTTCATTGTGTTTGGCATGAAGTTTGAGTATTTAAAGGGGCCGCAGGCAATAACTCACTGCCCAATGAAGGTCTATTTTCATAGTTCCTGGGTGCGATTTCTAGTTAGTCTTGCCTGTTCTTGACCTTGCCTGTCCCTGACCATTCCTAGTTTGCTGCCTGTCCTGACCTTTGCTCGTTTATTGACTACACTCTTGGATCACGATTTTGTACTTTGCTACTGTTGTGTTCGACCCAGCCTGTGACCCCTACTACTCTCCTGATTTGGTACTGCTCTGCCCGATTGGTACTGACCCGGCTTGTCCCACAACCACACTTCTTGTTTCCTGTACCTCCTGCTAATTTATGGTTCCTGTGTCTGCCCAGAATTCTCCCATTTGCCCTCTCACTATAAGACCTGGCGGCATCCGAGGTCTCCTCCGGAAGTGAAAGGCAGAGGTTATCAGCGGAAGTGTGAGCTGAGGCTGGGACCTCGGTTGTTTGTTCTTGGTTGGAATTCCTTACGTAACAGGCATTATATGTTGTAGCATTATAGTTTGGTTGCCTTTCATGCAGTAGAACACAAGGGCAGATGGCATTGAGAAAAATGAGTGGGAGTTGAGGCCAATAAATGGATCCCAGCAGTTCTCTACATACTCTCATTTTAGTCATCACTACCTAGAAGGATGATTATGATAGTACCCTAATGATAGGAGGCCTCCAAGGCCCACATTTCCCTACTTTCCGAAAATCATTTTTTGTGCTAATCCACTCAAAATCTATACGCAGATTCCTGTAAAGGGTTATGGAATGGCACTATTTGCAGTAGAGCCATTTTGCTACAGGTCTCTGGGTGCATCTATAATAGATCTATAATAAATGTTTTTTGATGAGTGGGGCTAGAGTCAGCAACCCTAGAGTTAACTGAAGTGTGTGGACCCAAGTAAGGCTCACTCTCTCGGCCTTCAAAGAGAGCTGTTGAGCTGACCATAGAAAATGAAGGTACAATGCTACAGTGATCAGAGAAGCACTTTTTTCAATGAATTCTTTTCTTAGCAGTCATACCAGGGGCCAGGGTGATGGTTCCTGCAGAGGGAGAAGGAAGAGTTTGTCTCCTTCTTAGCAGCAATAAAGTCCATTGCAATGAAACATACAAAACATTCCTCTACTTCTCCTTAAATATTTTTCCCTTGCCGCTTAGACTTCCTTTTGTCCCTTCACCAAACTCTGGAAGCCTTTTGTACCTTTGCAAAACCTCCATACAAGCATTGCCTGTCGCTATAGGAGGCAGTGAATTTCAAACACTCTTCCAGCTGCCTGGTGCAGATATGTTATGAGATGTGAGAATTGCAGAGCTAGGACAAGGACTATTGGTCCCTAAAACCCAACTGACTGCCACTCAATCCCCCCCCCCCCCCGCTGCTACTTCGCTCTATCACTGCCACTGGAACTGCCTGCGGCCCCATTTGAGAACTAGGCACATGAATCCACTGCCTACTCTAAATGGATATTTATGTAAAATTGATGTGAATGTAAAATTGATGAGGGGGCTATTCGAAGTACTTTTGCAATGTACATTCATTATTTATTTTGTTGTTATTCCAAGATATTAAAGGATACATGCACTGTTAATGTGAATGAATTTTATTCCAACAGCTCCACCTGCTGGTCAGTTTCCAACCAGTCTGACCACCAAGTAGTCAAGGAAGTTGTCAAGAGAAAGAAAGAGGCTGCTCTGATGTTCTTCTGCTTAGGAAAGATTTGAGAAATGTTTCTAATTGTTTTCCTAAGCAGAAGAACATCAGAGAAGCCTCTTTCTCCTAATAACTTCCTTGACTATTTGGTGGCGAGACTGGTCTGAAAATGACCAGCAGGTGGCGTTTCATATTTACAGTACATGTGTCCCTTAAAGGGATACTGTCATGGGAAAAAAAATTTTTTACAAAATGAATCAGCAGAATTCTGCAGTGAAATCCATTTCTCAAAAGAGCAAACAGATTTTTTTATATTCAATTTTGAAATCTGACATGGGGCTAGACATATTGTCAATTGCCCAGCTGCCCCAAGTCATGTGACTTGTGCTCTGATAAACTTCAATCACTCTTTACTGCTGTACTGCAAGTTGGAGTGATATCACCCCCTCCCTTTCCCCCCCCCCCCAGCAGCCAAACAAAAGAACAATGGGAAGGTAATCAGATAGCAGCTCCCTAACACAAGATAACAGCTGCCTGGTAGATCTAAGAACAACACTCAATAGTAAAAACCCATGTCCCACTGAGACACATTCAGTTACATTGAGAAGGAAAAACAGCAGCCTGCCAGAAAGCATTTCTCTCCCAAAGTGCAGGCACAAGTCACATGACCAGGGGCAGCTGGGAAATTGACAATATGTCTAGCCCCATGTCAGATTTCAAAATTGAATATAAAAAAATCTGTTTTCTCTTTTGAGAAATGGATTTCAGTGCAGAATTCTGCTGGAGCAGCACTATTAACTGATGCATTTGAAAAAAACATGTTTTCTGATGACAGGATCCCTTTAATATCTTGAAATTAAAAGAAAATAAGTAATGAATGTAAATGACAAAAGTGCTTAGAATAGCACCCTCGTCAATTTTCCATTCACTTATTTTAACGGTTTACTTAACCTTTAAGGTGGCCTTAAAGCTGTCGATATTAGTCCTTTAGACCAATTTGGCAGCTTACCTGTCCTTGTATGGGGCATTCCAATGGGTCTCCTCAATCGATATCAGGCCAAAAATTGGGCAGATATGGATCAGACAGGTTTGATTTTTTTTGTCGATCAAGGACTGCATTGGTTAGTTCATGTGGTCCTCTTCCCACCGGCGCCCACTTCCTTCATTGTAATCTG
The DNA here is from genome assembly GCA_038501925.1 of Xenopus petersii. Lineage (NCBI taxonomy): Eukaryota > Metazoa > Chordata > Amphibia > Anura > Pipidae > Xenopus > Xenopus petersii. The sequence continues at coordinate 22,342,485 of CM076672.1, read as the reverse complement.
ATTGTTTGGCCCTAGGGCTGAATGATCAGCTAAAACGATAACGCCCTGCCTTTGGTGGGCATATTAGGTTAAGAGCCACTCGTTTGGTGACCTTGCTAAAAGAGTGCATCTTATCATGTATGGCCACATTTAGCTCTGGTCCTGGAGATCTCACCCAGCATTGCTTCAGCCAGGCCTCCTTGCTGGCTCCATTACAATGGGGGGCACAGGCAGCAAGGCCCCTTTACCACAGAAGGATTTCAATGGACTTTTCATGCCAACCCCCCCCATTGTCTATTTTATTCTGTGTTGGTACACACCTTTGTTTGGTACTTCGCAGCTCACACATCCTTTTGTTCACTGTCCTTGGTCATATAGGAGGGAATGTAATATCGGACCCTAACGCAAAAATCGTTCCCAATCCGTTCGCAAAGTGAAAAATGTTGCCTTTGCGAACACTTTGCCCCTCATTCAACAGTAGGATAGTGATTGCGAATTTAATAGTTTTAAGTGTATGTAATAAAATTTCGCAATTGCAAACCGTTTTTTGTGAAACTCCAAAGCAGGTGTTAAAGGTTCTCAATGCGCATTTAAGATGTGCAATGCAATAAAAGCCTAACAAAGAATATTACAATGCGACAGGCGAATTTGTATTCGCTAAGTTTTGCTCTTTGTGAATTTCATTGCATCACCCCCCAAAGTGCTCTCATCTTTTCCACATCTCCTCCTTTTTAACTGTTCCCACCCACCCTTCTCTTACCCAACATGGGTTTCCCATACTCCTCCTGCTTCACTACTATACACTTCTCCTACCCCTCAAAATCTTCCCTCGGCTTCACAACTCTCCCACTAACTGTCAGATAATGACTTGACTTCTAGGGCAGGAAATGTGAGCCCAGCAAGCCTCCAGCTCTTGTGGCTCTCTTCTCTACAGGTCCCTAGTCACCAGCCCCACCCAGCACTATGTATTTTCCATACACATTAGACAGGGCAGGAGCAGCAAATGTTATATAGCACCTATACAATTGTGACTATAAATGTGACAGTTTTGCTGCTCTACTGGCACAGGTCGTTTAGAAAAAACACATAGACTGTCTCATGGCTGTTGAGGTGGTTAACCAGGGGAAATTTTAGTCTGACATTTAAATAGGAAGTCTCATATGCCTGAATCTTCTATAGAGAACAGCAGTGATATTTTTACCGCAGGTCTGTATTTTTAGGTAACGACTCTACTGCAGGGAGAAGGTGATTCGGGGACTTGCCGCTTACATACTTGCTCTGGTTTCCTCTCCCAATAACTCACTGTGTTACACTTAGCCTTGTGTCCGTGCCGCATCCAGACATTTTACTGAGATTTCTACACTGGGAGTTACAAGCAGCCCTGACAAAAAACTAAGAGTAGCCCACATATAAATCTGCAATATTGGTGGCCAGCAACCCCCCCCCCCTTCAAGTAAAAAAAAAAAAAACATTGGTGGCCATGGTCCATCCCCCCATAAAAGTTAAAAAAAAATTATTAGTGGTCAATGCCACCCCATGAAAGTTTTTAAAAAAAACAGTGGTCGGCAGGGGTTTAAAAAATAAACATTTGTGTTCAGTGGAACTTGCTGTTAAAATTTGGCAAGTTGTTTTCTTCTTCGGCTTCTCTTTGGCTCCTTTCGGGCAGGGGCTTTTTGGGTCCCCGTTAAAGGAATTGTTCAGTATAAAAATAAAAACTGGTAAATAGATAGGCTGTGCAAAATAAACAATGTTTCTAATATAGTTAGTTAGCCAAAAATGTAATGTATAAAGGCTAGAGCAGTGCCAGTCGGAGCATCCAACAGGCACGCGCGCGCATGCGAGGAAAACCGTGCGCTCCTGTGTGGAAAACCTTGTGCAAGCATGCATGAGAAACCACGTGCGCTGGTAAAAAAAAGATGCGCCGCAAAAAGGACCTCGGCAAGAGCGGCATTCAAGGACTGGACTAGGGGGTAGGAGAGGCAGAGAAAGTGCGTGCCTGGTGCCCCCCAAAGCTTTGCACTCTAGGCACGTGCCTACTCTGCCCAGGGGCGCCAGAGAGGATTCCAGGGGCGGTAAAAAGATGCTCCTGCACCTTTAAGAGCCAAATTTCTGTGTTTTAAACCGGAAATTCGGCTGTACTATTGCGACAGAGCGCAATTATCTCCGCAATAGTGTTCCTGCCTCCCCTCCCGACAGGTAAGTTGGCGAGGGCGGGAGGCATTGCAGGAGCCGCCTCAGGTGGCTCCTTCATCAGAAACGGCGCTGCCTACCCCTAGTTCTGACCCTGGGCTGGAGTGACTGGATGTGTAACATAACAGAATAAAACTTCCTGCTTTTCAGCTCTCTAACTCTAAATTAGTCAGCGACTTTAAGGGGAGCCACATGGGACATAACTGTTCAGTGAGTTTGCAATTGATCCTCAGCATTCAGCTCAGATTCAAAAGCAACAGTTATGCCCATGTGACCCCCCTCAAGTCACTGATTGGTTACTGCCTAGAAACCAATCAGTGGAAACCTGTAAAGCAAGAAGTAGTGTTCTGGCTATTATGTTACACATCCAGTCACTCCAGCCTTTATACATTACATTTTTGCCTAACTAACTATATTAGAAATTTTTTTTATTTTGCACAGCCTATTTATTTACCCTTTTTTATTTTTTACACTGGTCCTTTAAAACAAGCGGCCCACTTGATACTAAGAAGAGTAGCATTTGCCTGAACAGACATATTGCCAGTCTGAGGCTACTGGGGGCAATATTAATGTGTTGCAGAAACAAATAACTAGTAGTGAGGAGAGAATCTGTCCCGAAATGCAGTGATGTCAATGGGCGCCAACTATTTTTTTATGCGCAACATTTTTTCTCGCTCTAAATGCATTATTCCAATGCGGAAATTCACCGCGAATCCATGGCTGTTGAAACAATTTGCTCATCACTAATAACTAGCCATTGGCATTTCTATTCTCTGAAGACCAGTTGTTGTACAGTGGAAAGGAGATTTTGTATATGAACTGCACACATGGGGGGGGGGCATGAGCATGAATGTGGCAGGGAGAGAAGCCAATTTTGGCTTAGGATGAAGGCAACCAAATTCATTTTGCAGGTGGACAAGCGGAGGTACATTATGCCACTGATTTGAAGACAGTGCAGCCCAAAAGTCATGGCACCAAACCAGGGGTGCTTCGCCAATGAGGCAAGTTGAGGCTGTCGCCTCAGGCGGCAGCGCCCCACTAGGTACCAGGGGCAGCAAAAATGCTGCTACTGGTACTTTAAGAGCGAATTTCCAGGGGAGGGGGGGCAGCAGCAAATGCTGCTGCCTCAGGCGGCGGAGGGGCCAGGATCACCCCTGCACCAAACACCTATTACACCATCAGCAGTCATAATACCTTAAACCTCCCCCCCACACACTCTGCAGAAAAACAGACACATAACAGACAGATCAGATCACCAGAAATAACAACTTTTTCCAATTACTTTCTATTTTGTCACCATTTTTCTAATATTGAAGTGTAAAGTGTCATTTTTCACCTTCTGAAGCAGCTCTGGGAGGGTCGTCGACCCTGTAAACTGTTCTAAATTGAAACATTTAGTTGATACATTTGTTATCGTTGTCCCTGCTGAGCAAAAACCCTGGGGCAAATTCACTAACCTCCGAAAATTTGCCAGCGACGGCTTCGCTCAAATCGCAACACTTCAGCAGGCGTAGATTCGCCAAGACAATGCTAATTCACTTAAATCCGAAGTTGCATCCAGGGCATCGAACGCTGGCGAATTTGCGCTAGCGTTACTGCGCCAAGCAAAGTGAAGTTGCGCTAGCGTTGGCTAATTTGCATACGGCGGGAACTGAACTGAAAAAAGTGTTTGGAAGGCGAACAAAACTTTTAGTATGTTGCAGACCAGCTAATTCTAAGCAACTGTTCAATTGGTCTTCATTGTTTATTTTTTATAGTTTTTTTTAATTATTTGCCTTCTTCTTCTTCTGACTCTTTCCAGCTTTAAAATGGGGGTCACAGACCCCCATCTAAAAAAACAAACTCTTTGTAAGGCTACAAACGTATAGTTATTGCTACTTTTTATTACTCATCTTTCTATTCAGGCCTCTCCTATTCATATTCCAGTCTCTTATTCAAATCAATACATGGTTGTTAGGGGAATTTGGACCCTAGCAACCAAATGGCTGAAATTACAAACTGGAGAGCTGCTGAATAAAAAGCTAAATAACACAAATGATAAAAAATGAAAACCAATTGCAAATTGTCTCAGAATATCACTCTGTGCATCATACTAATAGTTAACTCAGAGATGAACAAACCCTTTAGGAAAAATGGAAATTCAGCTCTGAAATGGAGGTTAGAATTCCTGATGTTTTAAACTTACCGTATATACTCGTGTATAAGCCGACCCGTGTATAAGCCGAGGTACCTAATTTACCTAAGAAAACTGGAAAAATGTATTGACTCGTGTATAAGCCTAGGGGCCCCATGTCAGATTTCAAAATGTGAATGTGACCCGGCCGCAACAATTGGGGGACACTGGGCAGGTACCTGTTACTGTCTGTGACTGACTGTGTCGCCGCCCGGATTTCATGTTTGCTTCCCTCTGCCACCCCTATTTCATGTTTGCTTCCCTCTGCCACTTCCCCCCCCTGCCCTCCCCATCTGTCGCTCTCCCCACCCCGGCCCTCATGTCTGCTGCTCTTCCCTCTGTCACATACCTCCTTCCGCGGCCCCAGCAGGACTGTCTGTGACTGACTGTGTCGCCGCCCGGAGCAGGTCCAGGAGCTCCGGGCGGCGCGTCCTTCCCTGCCGGCGTTCGCTCCCAAAATGGCGGCGCCCATGGCCGCCACGTGGGTAGCGCAGTCAAAGACAGTCCTGCTGGGGCCGCGGAAGGAGGTATGACCCGCGTATAAGCCGAGTTTGAGTTTTTCAGCACATTTTGGGTGCTGAAAAACTCGGCTTATACGCGAGTATATACGGTAACACCTTTGAACCAGTGCTTATATACTGAACACTGATCCAGCCTGGGGATACTTTTTACTAAGGAAATGTTGTGCTCACCACTAATTTTTAAAACCATTAGGCGGGGGTGCAATGAGGCTGTGACCACAAAATACATATAGTCAAATACAAGATTCCTCTGCACTCAACCCATTAACAATACAGTATATTAAGGACATTGAAACATTTTTGGGGTTATGTAATTAAAGGCACTTTTGCTGAATTTGGGCTGATAAATGCTCAGAGAAGCCCACGATTCACCTTAAGTTGCAATGTGGGGAGTGAGTGGCTGTTGCAAGACGGGTCTCATGGCTGATGGCAGTGCATCACATACAGTATATCACATATATCACATACAGTATATCACATATATCACATATATCACATACAGTATATCACATATATATCACATATATCACATACAGTATATCACATATATATCACATATATCACATACAGTATATCACATATATCACATATATCACATACAGTATATCACATATATATCACATATATCACATACAGTATATCACATATATCACATACAGTATATCACATATATCACATATATCACATATATCACATATATCACATATATCACATATATACAGCCACTCTCTGCTCATAACATCAGTCGGGAGGGTTAGAAGCAGAAGTGACAGTTGCATGTTATGGGAATTAAGGAACACGGGGGTGATTTTTAGCAATGTCATTGAGGGCTGCCGACTGCCAACCCAGTTCCTCTTATTTTCTTTCCAAAACAGTTCATTATACTATTATATATTATTTACATTTGAGGTGATTCAGTGCCTTTTTTAAGACTATGGAAGTTTTATGGTTTATAGTTTTATGGTTTATAGTTTTATGGTTACCGGGTATGAGCAAACTTTGGAGATGGTCCTTGCCCTTGTGGTTGATCTTTACTGCCCATTTTCATCTTGCCATACTTGATCCATTGATCCATTGTTACTTCTTGCAATTGCTAAACTGACAGGAGACTGATAAGGAGGACTATGGTAACAAGAAAAAAACCTTCAACAGAAACGCAATATTTATCTTATAGTACAGGTATGAGATCCGTTATCCAGAAACCTGTTATCCAGAAAGCTCTGAATTACAGAAAGGCCGCCTCCCATAGACTCCATTATAATCAAATAATCCAAATTTTTTTAAAATAATAAATTTTTTCTCTGTAATAATAAAACAGTAGTTTGTATTTGATCCCAACTAAGATATAATTAATCCTTATTGGAGGCAAAACAAGCCTATCGGCTTTATTGAATGTTTATATGATTTTCTAGTAGCCTTTAGGTATGAAAATCCAAATTACGTTATCCGAAAACCCCAGGTCCCCAGCATTCTGGATAACAGGTCCCACACCTGTCCTTCTAAATACCAAGTATAAAAACACCAGGTCCCCAGCATTCTGCATAACAGGTCCCACACCTGTACTTCTAAATACCAAGTATAAAAACACCAGGTCCCCAGCATTCTGCATAACAGGTCCCATACCTGTAATTCTAAATACCAAGTATAAATACTGTCATTTGATCTTTGGCTTCTTGGTCTTTTCCTGAGTACTGTCCAGTCATGAAGCTTTTTGACTCACTTTCAATTCCCTTTCCATTAGAAGATGCAAGTGCAGCAATGGGACTTTATGGCAAATGAAAAGCACATTACTCTTATCATTGTACTTCTGTGATGCAGCTTATGTTATTTAACTTCTAATAAATAAGTAGCATTGTATAATGTTTCCAAGCACAGGTGTAATTTAGCACCCCCGTATAATTCATAGCACCCACCATATTCCCCCACAGAGGGATCACAGGCTGTGGGTGGGGTAAACGAGGGCTTGCGGGTGCATTGGGGAATTATGGGACCGTACTGGGCTTCCCTCAGCCATGTTGTCTATTCCCCCTACACAATTGATTCCAAATGTTCAGGGTACTGGATATTACAATTAATTCCATGTCAGGATAACTGAGATTAGTTTAATTCATAACAAAGTTGCATATACAGCCCATATTTCTGCAGCATGGTGGATCAACTGCAAGAAGTAAAACAGGGGTTTCTATCAATGCTTTTTGGGATGTCACCAGTGCTATTTTCTCTTTATTTGTTTACACACCTATAATAATGGAATTTGGCCACATATTTATTTCTTGTTCAATGTTTGTTGATAAAAGCCATAACAAATGTGAGGGGGGAGGAACGGGCCCTTTAAGAAAGAAAATATAAAAGCAGAATATACTTAGGCACAGTAAACCCCCCAGCAGTTGCGTAGGAATGGACTTCCGTCACCCTTGAGGGGCATCCTGAGATCTCAGCTACAACATGATCATGGATTACTAGCATTGGGGAACTTGATGTATGGGCCCAGAAAGTCTAAGAGTGGGACTTTATTTATATAAAGTGTCAGACTTACTGGCCAAATGCTGTTGCACACCTGACGCAACCGCCAACAGCCTAACATAAGACTATATAGCCGAAATCTACCATTCCTACTAACTACCGCTGCTGCTGCTCCCTGGTGCCCCACAATGATCAGGGCCCAGCCCAAAAGATATTTCTGCATGGACTTGGTGAGGTTAATGTTGATCAGCCATGGAAATGAGCAGGATACCCCCAGTGTTGGACTGGGACACCAGGAGCCCACCAAAAAACTTAGCCCAGGGCCCACTCTCAGTACTATTATTCTTCCTCTCCTCACTCAACCTCTATTCTCCTAGTCTCTTTTCTTTACATGCTATAATCTATTTTTCCATCTATTTAGCCTCTTTGTTCTCATAGAAATAGGCAATGGCCATGAAATAGGCCAAATGTTTAGCAGCATGAGGAGCCACTGACACTTGGGCCCGCCGGGACTTTTCCTGGTATCCCTGTGGGCCAGTCCGACACTGGATACCCCTTTAGTGTACTTTGCCTATACTTTACTCTAGGTCTCTCTTTACAAAGTCCAAAGAAAACCTCCAGAGTATGTGATTTGCACTGGTAAATTCTATCAATAATCCAACAGCTGCTGTATTTAGGCCCAGGCCAAATAATATTGGTGCCCAAGGCAATACAACCTGACCTAGCGCCCCAACCGCCTGCTTCCTCCTCTACCCTTTCCCTATCACCATTTATCTGCTTGTCCACCACTTACCTGTAACCAACACTATTTGAATTGCTCCGCCACTCCTCAATTGTGCCCCGAGGCCCATACCTCTGCTGCTTACCCCTGGTTCCAGATTACTTTGGAGGCTCATTGGGGGTCATTTATCAACACTGGGCAATGACCCATGGCAACCAATCAGATTGTTGCATTCATTGTTCTACTTGGCTGGCTTTAAAAAGCTAATCATTGATTGGTTGCTATGGGAAACTGCCCGTGGGCAAATTTGCCCAGTGTTGATAAATGAGCCCCATTGTCTTTTACGAAGACGTTGTCAAAATATATATATATACAGTATAGAGCTTTCATATAACGTAGAATTATAACGGCAGGCCCCTGGGCTCCAGTCATCAAACAGGCAGGAAATGATTATGTCCAGAAACTGCAGATTAAATGGATAATCCTCAAATCCTGGTTAGGAACAAAAATTCCTTAAAATGTGATAATTTTCCATATGCAGATTTGGTGAACAGTTAAGTACATGGGTGTGTATATAATTATAAGTGACATTTTCAAAAACTCCAGAGTTGCTTTCCCATGGATGTGCGCATGTACGTACATCCAGATGTCTAGAGTATATTATTAAGCAGACGCTGCTAATGTGATTACAAAAGTCTCTGGCTTCCTGACGCACAGCTCTTGCATAGGAGAGGGAGTTTCCTCCCGGGTCTGCTGTAACTATAGACACGCTCTGTATACAGACTGTGCACTTGCCCGTGGCTTCAGGCTGACGTCAGATGCAGACACGACTACCTGGTTAAATCCTGTTGATTCAGCTCACAGCGCGTTTGTGGCCGGCAAAACAAAAACAAAAACAAATGGCTGCTCCGCCGTCAGCAAGGCTTGTGGTGGTGGAGAGATTTACTGAATAAAGCTCAATATATATATATATATATATATACACACACATACTCTTTATTTCCATTGAGATGAAACATGTGACAAGCAAAAAGAACCATGGGATGTACTAACTAGGGCAATCATACATTTGATCCTGCAGCACATTGCTCTGCAGATAGTAAGTTTAAAGGGTTACTGCTATCGGAAACCATGCTTTTTTCAAAACACATCAGTTAATAGTGCTGCTCCAGCAGAATTCTGCACTGAAATCCATTTTATATTTAATTTTGAAATCTGACATGGGGCTAGACATATTGTCAGTTTCCCAGCTGCCCCCAGTCATGTGACTTGTGCTCTGACAAACTTCAATCTCTCTTTACTGCTGTACTGCAAGTTGGAGTGATATCACCCCCTCCCTCCCCCCCCCCCCCAGCAGCCTAACAGAACAATGGGAAGGTAACCAGATAACAGCTCCCTAACACAAGATAGCTGCCTGGTAGATCTAAGAACAGCATTCTATAATACAATCCAGGTCCCATTCCAACACCTTCAGTTACATTGAGTAGGAGAAACAACAGCCTGCCAGAAAGCAGTTCCATCCTAAAGTGCTGGCACTTTCTGAAATCACATGACCAGGCAAAATGACCTGAGATGCACCTACACACCAATATTACCACTAAAATACACTTGTTGGTTCAGGAATGATGTTTTACATGGTATAATGAATTATTTACAGTGTAACCAGTGTAATTTAGAAATAAAAACGAAACCATAAAAATCATGATAGAATCCCTTTAACTGTTATACCTTACCCCATAGTGTGCATTGCATTGCCCATCAGTATGCAGATGTACAATGGTGGGCAATTTATTCTGCATTTAAGCAACTTCATGGAAGCTTTAAGACATTGATGGGCCACATGCCCAGTTTAAAGCATTATTGTGACTAGTCAGTGGATAAATAAATGTCCAGCAAAACAGCAGAGCTTCTACAGCTACCTCCTTTATACTGGAGATGGAATGTATTGAGGATACCAGCCAATATGGAACCAGTCAAGTGATGATTGTTTTTTATATGGCTGCCCCCAGAGAGGCTACAATTGATTCATTAGTAGGGTGGATGGTCAGTTGTAAGCCCAGTTTAGTTTCCAAAGTAGTTGCACTGTGGCTGTGATGGCTACTGACCCAATCTTAGCATATGTGGCCACTGTTAGTCCCAGGAGGAACATCAGAACAGTATCACGAGTCTGTGGGCCAGAAGTTGTCACCCAGGATTGCTCACTCATTTCCAAGGTCAGTGTCTCACCCCCAGGCCTGTTCTACTCATTTCAAGTGGCCCATGGGTGCAGATAAACTCACTCTGGAACATCTGATTGCAAGTAGGTTTATAATGAACAATATTGCAATTGTTATATGAACCTCCAGTGATGGAGCTTATTATGCAGAGTAGCCTGAAAAATGTTGCCCATCAAGCATACTAGAGTGGCAGCAGAAGTAGAGATTTATGAACATGCTTTGGCTGATGGAGCCTCTGTTGGTGACTGCACTTGTGTAGGTACAACCTTACATTTCTTTGAAGAAACCAGATCTTCCTATAAAAACCTGCTGCTTCTGTGGCTCACATTATTTATACAATTATAAAATAAATCAGTTAGTTAAATGTGCTCTGTTAAGCTCCATCATAGTATTTCTCTTAGACTTTCCTGGTCACTGGACTTCAAAGAGGCATGTACAACTTCAACACTAGAGTAGTGTTCAGCAGAAGGTCCAGTGGGTTCTGTGGGTAGGAGTTGTGGAGAAGAGCATTGATTCAGGGCAGCAGGTGTGGGCCATGGGTTGCAACATAGGCTTCTTCTACTACTTTTCCTTCTTCACCCACCATGGAATGATGATACTTCCAGTCTACTGGTTTTATGTTGGCCACGGGTTGAGGATAAAGCAGTTACAGGTTGGATCAGGAAGTGGTGGGTAAATTACACTACGGGTGCCCCAAAGGGAACCCCCGCACCCAGTGTATATCATTACAATCAGATGTCAAATAGCAACAGTAAATACTGCCTGCTGACTGGTTGCGGTGTGTTCCTAGAACCAGAACAACCTGTTTACCTGTCATGTCATTACCCTAGTAGGAAATAATGAGAGTTTTAGAGGTGTAAGAGTCACAAATTAAACAACTACTTCATAAGGACATAGGAAGTTGTTTACTGACCACAGGGCAGGGTGCAAAGTGCAAAAAAGCAGGTGGAATTCACAATCGTATTCTCACTGGACACCCTGCCCTGCAATCGGCGGTCTGCAATGAAGCACAAGGACCCGTGTTCTTCCCATGAATACTGTGCTGGCTACATTTGTCTGGTACATAGGCACCTCTCTCCCATTCCCTACCCGTCCCGCTAATCACCACAACATTCAGAAGCACAAGTTAGGACCTGCCCTCTGCCCCATGGCCTTGTGCCCACCACCTCTGTGCTCTGCACCTTGTGCCGGATTCTTAATTTAGTCCAAATGTGTCTGGGATATTAAATCACCCTTATAATGTTAAAGGTAAGTCTGATTGGGTAGACCTGCTTCAAACTCAGTTCAACAGACCCAGGACACTCACCTGTAACCCCATTTTCACCTGCTTGAATACGTATGGGACCCTTGAAGCTTAATCTGAGACCCTCCAGCTGCTTCTGCCCTTAGCCCTTAGAACTTAACAGACGATTTCTGCGCGATCCGACACGCTGCACAAAAACACAGGCGTCAAAAAGTATGTGACAGAAATAAGGAAAGTAATGGAAATGGATAAAGTCACAGCGTTGATCCGACGTGACGCGACTGTCGGATGCAGACGCAGTGTGCAGCATCTGCATCCAACAGTCGCGTTGGATCAACGCTGCGACACTATCCGACAATGCATTCACTTACCTTATTTCCGTCACATGCATTTTGCGCAGCTCGTCGAATCGCTCCAAAATCGTCCATGGAGTTTATCCCTTAAACATAGGAGTTCCATGATTTGAGTGCAGGAAAGAGCAAAGAGAAACTTAATTTACAACCTGCAGATCTGCAGCCCTACCCCAGGGCCGCCATCAGGGGGGCAGAGGGGGTACAACTGTACTGGGTCAGCGCCTGAAGGGGGGCCCAGCTGTGCTGCACTTTTCGAAAGAGCTGGACTCCCTTTGACATTGCCGAAGCCTTGCCGCCCTTCCGAAGTTCCAAACCGCCAAAAAGCTGAAGTCCCGAAGCAACGAAAAGACCCCAAGTCACGAAAACAGACAAAATTGAAGTCCTGAAGTGGCGAAAAGACCCAAAGTCATGAAAGCAGGCAAAGTTGAAGATCTACTGAACACCAATGGGTATTTTTTTTTAATCCCCTGGCCACCAATATATTATTTTAATACTCTATAGGCTCCTGCCACCAATGTTTTTTTAAAAATATTCTTTGGGCCCCAATTTTTTTTTACTTTATTTCTTTAAAAAAAAACTTGGCCCTGGCGCCAATGTTTTTTTTTTTTTTTTTAACTTATAGGGGGGCTCTGGCCACCAATTATTTTTTTTAACTTATAGGGGGGCTCTGGCCACCAATTATTTTTTTTTACTTGTAGGGGGGCCCTGACCACCAATATGTTTAAAAAAAAACTTTCATGGAGGTCCCTGGCGCCACAGTTTTTTTTAGCTTTTAAGGCAGCCCTGACCATCAATAGCTTTTTATTACGTGTGTGCATGTGTGTGTGGTTTCACTTTTTTCGCGCTGATGTCTGTGTTGTCTTGGGTACTGACCTACATTTTCTGTTGGCACTCAACCCACGGCAGCACTCTATTCGGCTTTGGTGCAATACTACTGGAATTTTACGTCCATTGAGTGGACTTTCAGTGCTTCCCATTTAAATGAATGGAAATCTGCCCCCAGCAATCACTATTCAGCCCCACGTGTACATTGTCCCTAAGGGCAGGGGCCCATGGCCAGATTCGGGGAGATTTAGTCGCCTGGCAACAATCGCCTCTTCTTCAGGGCCTTTTTCCTGTTAAAATGAAAAACCGACTGCGGTAATGCACTAGAGGAGCTTCGATTTCAGAAGTCGCCCAAAGTTTCCTTGTGAGGCAACTTAGGGCGACTTCGGAAATCGAAGCGCTGGCGTTTTCTCATTATAGCCGTCGGAAGGCAGTTTGGGGAGATTGTCACCCCAAAGAAGAGGCAATTAGTCGCCAGGCAACTAAATCTCCCTGAATCTGCCCGTGTGCCCCGGCCCTAAAGGTCATAGAATTCCAAGTTCACGAATATTTTAAGGTGCTTTATTGTGCAAGTTTCATAAGTTAAATGGCATCGTTGACAGTAACCAATGAGCTCTGGGCTTGCTGTTTATTATCATATATTCCAAAGGTTATTCACACCTATTAACTATTTGATCTATATTAAGATCCAATAAAAGCAGGTTTGACATTTCCAGTCCAGATTGTGCTGTGTCACACTGATGAACATGTTCCACGACTACTGGATCTTCACTTCTCTGGCCTCAAAGGCAATTAATCACCCACTCGTTAATTATTGGCTAAGGTGACTGCAAATCTTTCTGGGCACCCACTGAAGGACTGATGTTACTCAACACAGAAAATCCCATTTAACAGGTCAGTATCTCACCCTGTCCTCCTGTTTGTACGATATTCACTAGTTTTGTGGGTGGGACAGACAAATATAAACTCACTGTGGAACATATGAATGCGGCTGTTGCACTTATATACTGTATTAACCCCCAACTAACCAACAGTACCATGCCGCTGTCAGGAAAATGCTAAATATGTCAAGAAATATATATATTTGATTTTTTTTGCAAAAAATTTCTTATGGACCCCTATGATTTTTCTCGGCAGCCCTGTCTGGAGGTTAATTGCCTAAAAGGAAGGCTTTTCCAATGATGATATGCCACTGTGCTGGCCACTAGGGGGATGGAGCAAGGGTACCTTTCACATCACAGTGTTTGGACTACTTCTGTATATAAATGGCTGCCACAATGCAGAAGCTGTCAATACACTATGCAGAAATTGGTGACTTTGTTCCACCCTCCACAGCTCATGGCAGAACGTACAGCGTCAGATTGGTGCAGCAGGGGCCCACCAGGTCTGTGACACCAGCAGGGTCAGACTGTACTGGCGGGACACCAGGTGAAATCCTGGTGGGCCCCGCTGACCCAGACTCGCACCCAGTTGCTGCCTGCACTGGCCTTCGCTGTCCCCCAATCTCCCCCTCTGGTCCCAATCGCGCCCACAACTAGAGACAGGTACGCCTGAGGCAGGGGGCCTGGCAGCCCTTGTATCAGAAGCTACGGGGGGCCTCGGACACTCCAGTCCGATGCTGGACAGCAGGAACCCTCCTTGCGACATCCACCCACCCCATGCATGCAGACACAATGTTGCATCAGGTACCGAGTACCACCTTCTTTCTCCTAAACCTTGAAGAGGATCAAGGCAGTGGACATGGGCTGGTGGCGTCAGGGCCGGACCAAGCCGGCCGGGCGCCCCAGGCAACCCGCGTACAGGAGCACATGTACATCAGTGCACCCTTGTACGTGAGCATGCGCGCTGATCGGTACGATCGCCCCCTCACCTCTGGTATGCACGTGCTGGCAAGCAAACAAGCAAAATTTGCCAGAATTTGCATACCGGACAGGGGGTAGGCCACAGTGCAAGGTGCCTGGCTTCCCCTAAGTTTTGCGCCCTAGGCATGTGCCTACTCTGCCTTCCCCTAGTTCCGGACATGGGTAGGGTCCATGGCCCACCGGGTTTTCTCTCTGTATCCTGCTGGCCCAGTCCTACGCTGAGCACATATCACCCTCCACACAATCTTTTTCACTGGGGACAGGGTAGATAGGAGATTTAAATGTTTGTCAAAATCCTTCAGCCAGTCCCCAGTGCACCTGCAGGCAGCTCCCACACACCCTAGTACCAAGCCTTTGTGGCCTACCCACACATTCAGGCCTGTCCTGACCTTAGGGTGCAACCCTTTGCAGAGGCCAAATCCTGGACAAAGTGGGCCATGCCATCCTTCAGCAATGTCTGGGGGAGTGTCCATGATGCAGGGGTGGGGTTAGGCCATCAGACAGTCACAATCAGGTGGCTAATTTCCTGCTTCCACAACACTGACACTTGGACAGGAGCTGCTCAGGTTCGGCTCTCCGTCCAACTGGAGCCTGATAGAGCAAAATGGGAAGTGGAACGTATTGTATTATTGAGCAGTTTAGGTTGGATCACCATGATCTCCTTTAATAGAGTGAAAGCTGCCTCTTCCAGGTTTAATCCGAGTCCCCGGAGAGTCAGGTTAATAAGACCCTTTAAAAGCCTCTTTTTCTCAAAACTATTTGTTTAAAAAAAAAAAAAAAAAAAAACTTTGATTTCAAACTTTAGAGAAGCATTTCAATCATTTACTGTTTTATTCAAGCCTCTAGTTCCTTTCAAAATCATTCATGTGAGGTGCTTTGCTCCCTGCCATTCTTTTGAGCCCTCACCATTAGTGATGGGCGAATCTGGCGCCGGAAAAATTAGTGAAATTCCGAGAAAATTCATGTTTCAACGGCAAAAAATTCTCGAAACGCATTGAAGTCAATGGGCATCAAAATAATTTTTACGCACGCAATTCTTTTTGTCCAACTGCATTTTAGTTAATGGGCGTCTGAATAATTCTGACGTGCGACAATTTTTTTGTCGCAGCAAATTTTTCCATGGCGAACTTTCGCTGCAGTTTCCCGAAAACATTTGCAGTCGGCAAGTCCGGAAATTCACAGAAAATTAATGGCTGGCAAATAAATTCGCCCATCACTACCCACCATACCATAACACATTGCGCATCGAAGGTTTCCATGCGACAAGTAAGGGTTACAGCACTCTGGCCGGACTGGGGGGCCCGAGCCCCCCCTCTGGGTTCCCTGCCGAGCAGCCCCCCCCGCACCACACATTCGGGCACTTTGTATTTGCTGCAACCTGCCCGATAAAGGGAGGTTGTGGCAGGGAGATTCGGCAGGGACTGGATCTGGGCCAGTCCTGCTCTGGCTGCTCTACGGAAGCACACACAGTCACACAAATATGGAAATAACACTCTCACTCTCTCTGCATGGAAGTTTTTAAAGACCCCCACACACGGGCCGATAAAAGCTGCAGACAGTCCGAGTAGGCAGCTTATGACCTGAGTAAGTGCATATCAGGGAGAGATCCGCTCATTTAGGGATGTTGCCAAACGAGCGGATCTCCCTGTGTATGGCCACCTTAAAGGGATCCTGTCATCTGAAATCATGTTAATAGTGCTGCTCCAGCAGAATTCTGCACTGAAATCCATTTCTCAAAAGAACAGATTTTTTTTATATTCAATTTTGAAATCTGACATGGGACTAGACATATTGTCAATTTCCCAGCTGCCCCTGGTCATGTGACTTGTGCCTGCACATTAGGAGAGAAATGCTTTCTGGCAGGCTGCTATTTTTCCTTCTCAATGTAACTGAATGTGTCTCAGTGAGACATGGGATTTTACTATTGAGTGTTGTTCTTAGATCTACCAGGCAGCGGTTATCTTGTGTTAGGGAGCTGTTATCTGGTTACCTTCCCATTGTTCTTTTGTTTGGCTGCTGGGGGGGGGGGGGGGGAAGGGAGGGGGTGATAACACTCCAACTTGCAGTACAGCAGTAGAGTGATTGAAGTTTATCAGAGCACAAGTCACATGACCAGGGGCAGCTGGGAAATTGACAATATGTCTAGCCCCATGTCAGATTTCAAAATTGAATATAAAAAAATCTGTTTGCTATTTTGAGAAATGGATTTCAGTGCAGAATTCTGCTGGAGCAGCACTATTAACGGATTCATTTTGAAAAAAATGTTTTTTCCCATGACAGTATCCCTTGAAGAGTCATCAGGAGGAGGAGGCCATTCAAGGAGACAGGAGTGCTTGCTGAGCTCCATCATGAGGAGAAGACTGGAGCTCCAATCCTCACTAGACTGACTTGAACTGATCATTGGATGAGCTCGGCACATGGATGTGCCCAAATCTGGCAAAAAAACAGTGTTTGGCAAACCGCCAAAATCAGGAAGATCTTGCAAAACGTAGCATTGTGTTTGTTAGCACACAGGGAAATCAAACTAATCCACCCAGAGAAGCATCATTAACAGCATGGATAGACATCCACTGAAACTAAAGGCCACCAGTTATACAAAGTCTGTGCTGGCAGCTGGAGAGCTCAACTCATTCGGGGTCTAAAACTGAAATACTTTGCTTGCACACTCATCAGAGAGAGGCAATTCATGTTGGATAACTCATAACTATTTTTCTGAATGAGCTGGAAACATTCTTGACATATACTTGAATATCCTTGAAACCATAGTGGCCTTAAGAGTGTTCACTGTCCCACCCTCGATATGTTCATCATGAATCATAAGAGAATCAGGTAAAGCAAAGTCAAGACAGTGAGTCAGACACACACAAGTCCAAGAGCACAATGGGAATTCCATACCACACCTACTCAGAAGAATGAGACGCCTACCAATCACTTGCAGTCACAGCAATGCAGAGCAGAGCCGCTAATAAAACAATGCAAGACCCTGACTATCCACCTTGGGACCTGAGAAGATACTGCTGAACGAGGGGGATAATCCTACAGAGAAAATGAAGGCAGTGCATGGCCTACAAACATCCAATGAAATACTGACATTCATGATACAGATGATAAAAGCTGTGCTGCTGCTTGGAAGGCATGACAGTTATTATATAAGGGTCTGCAGCTAAAGTCTCCTAAGGCATTGCTTGTCCCCAGAGCTTACACACCAAGGATCACTACTCAGGGCCCATGACATATATACATAATGAACTACTCACCATTCTCTTTTCTTTACCACTGCTTGTGTCCCACTCTGCTGCCTTCTCCTTCCATGGTTTATCTATGAGAATCTGTGATCTATTTATGTTAGTGTTTCCCCCCTTTTCTCACACTCCCCTTATTGTATATAGTCTTCTCACCCCCTCCACTTTCCCTCTCTATAACCTTCATCAATTCTTTCTTTCCCTGTTCTGTTACAGTTTCTCTCCCACCAATTCTCTCTGTTTTTTACTATGTTGCTGCCCACCTTTTTATTTAGCTCTCCCACTCCTCTCTGCTTCACTACAAAACACCCTGCCATAGTAAATACTGAGAACAGCCTCTGCTGAAACACACATATGGGTTTATGTAATAAAGGGCTCTAACTTTGCTCAGGAGCAGTAAACCAAAGCAACCAATCAGCAGGTAGAATTTACTGGCCATCTGTTTAAAAGCCCACTGCTCTTGGGCAAATGAATTGCACTTTTATTACATATGGGGGATAGCGTCTTAGTAAAGCCAGTTATTCACTATTGTCTATTTTGTAGCTGTGACAAGTAGTTGCTACTAGCAGCTCTGTGCGTCTTAGGGCAGAGACACACACTGCTATTT
Organism: Xenopus petersii; assembly: GCA_038501925.1. Classification (NCBI taxonomy): domain Eukaryota; kingdom Metazoa; phylum Chordata; class Amphibia; order Anura; family Pipidae; genus Xenopus; species Xenopus petersii. The sequence goes on along the minus strand of CM076672.1, from coordinate 22,324,090 downwards.
TAGGAGATTAGTCGCCCATCGACAAATCACTTCAGGCGACTAATCTGCCTTCCGAACTGGCACTTGGAACGCTTCACGAGGAAACTTTGGAAAGCCAAATCGATCAGAGTGCCATCCCGCAGGTGATTTACATTCTAGTCGGCGGGAAGGCCGTTCGGGGAGATTAGTCGCCTGCTAGAATGTAAATCACCGGCAGGATGGCACTTGGAACGCTTCAGTTTCCGAAGTTGCCTAACTTCGGAAAGCCGAATCGATCCTAGTGCCATCCCGGGAAAGCAGTTTGGGGAGATTAGTCGCCCGAAGAAGCAATTTGTTTGGCCGAAATAGCAGCATGTGTTTCTGCCCTTAGGCAGATATTTATCAAAAAGTGAAAACTGAGGGAGCACTTTCATAGCCCTTAGTTTCCCATTCTAGTTTCTCTGCTGCCCATGCCTACCGGTTCTTCTATTCTCACACACAGTTTTATGCCAATTTTTCCTCTCGCCCTTCCACTCTGCTGTACTTTATGTCCAAATCCCCTGTTCTGTCCCCCAACTTGCACCTTCCATTATAAACCACTCTGGCCTTTCCCACTTCTAAAGCGGAAGGTTTCCAGATATGTCTGAGCAGCAGTTGGTCAGGATCTCATGGAGAGGGGAGCAGGGGGGGTAAATACATCAGAAAGGAGTGATACAGATGGAGACTACCCAATTCCATTAGAACACAAGACGTTTGCTTTTTTATTTCTCTTAGAGGAAAGTTCTTCAATGTATTAATAGTAATGATCAAGCCAAACCGCCTACCTGTTAAATGTCAATATTAGGCAATATTGGAATAGAAAATTGGGCACATTCAGCTGTGAGTGTTCCACGGCTCAATGGCTTTAATACCGCGGCTGTTCAAGCTATAATAAGAATTCACACATAGGCAGCTTTGTTAAGCAGGTGATTTTCTAGTCCTCGAACACAATAGCGATTCTCACGTCGCTCGCGTAGGCCTGTTCTCATAGCTGCAGTTATACTGCCATCTAGTGTCAAGACAGTTGTAAAGCAAATGGCCTCTCCAAATACCTTACAGCTAGGGTTGCCACCTGGCTGATGCCAATGATGCTTGATGCCAATGTTATTAATAGAAAAAACCGTCAAGAATGTATGAAGGTATTTTTTTCCAGAAAAGGGAGCAACCCTACTTACAGCAGAGTCTCCAATCTTTTTTTTTTTTTTAACCGTGAGCCTCATTCAAATGTAAAAAGAGTTGGGGAGCAACACAAGCATGAAAAATGTTCCTGGAGGTGCCAAATAAGGGCTGTGATTGGCTATTGGTAGCCCCTATGTCAATTGGCAGCCTACAGGAGGCTCTATATTGAATTAAACAAGGTTTTTATGCAACTAAACGTTTCCTCCAAGCCTGGAATTCAACAATAAGCACCTGCTTTGAGACGACCAAGAGCAACATCCAAGGGGTTGGAGAGCAACATTTTGCTCATGAGCCACTGGTGGGGGATCATTGCCTTACAATCTATAAAGCTTCTCATAGATATGACACACAGAGTGCACCTTCCATAGACTATGCTGCACTATCAGAGAAATATAGTAAGTTAGGTTGAAAAAAGACACACATCCATCAAGTTCAACCTTAAGTCTATATATAACCTGCCTTACTGCCAGTTGATCCAGAGGAAGGTAAAAGACCCCATTTTAAGCCTCTCCAATTTGCCCCAGAAGGGAAAAAATTGAACTTGATGGACGTGTGTCTTTCAACCTTACTTACTATGTTACTCCAAGATGCAATCGGACTAGTCCCTGGATCAACTTGTACTATGAGCTTTCTCCCATAACCCTGTATTCCCTCACTTGCTACACCATCCAACCCCTTCTTATACCTATCTAATGTATCAGCCTGTACCACTGATTCAGGGAGACAATTCTGCACAGCTCTCACTGTACAAAACTGGCAGACGGAAAAACTGACCAGCTGATGCCCCTTTTTCACAGAGTAGATTGAGCAAGTGAAAGAATTGTCTCTCTCAAGTCCATACGGAGAGATAACACACATAGGTATTTCTGTGTACTAAACATAATTCAGAAGGCTATAGCGGACCTTTAAGGCTAAACATTATTCGGGTTACGTACTAAAAGGCTCAAAGTTTGCCCAGGAGCAGTAACCCATAGTAACAAATCAGCAGGTAGAATTTACTTGTCACCTGTTTAAAAGCAAACATTTTATTGGTTGCTATGGGTTTCTGCTCCTGGGAAAACAAAGTGCCTTTTATAACATATGGGAGTATGAGCATTACATAGTGAATAAAGAACGCCCTCTTGTAAAATATAAGGATATAATAAGTTACAGAGGAGTTTCATGACCATATAAAAGAATTATGCCGAAGGCCGAGTGTTTTTACACAGGTCATGGAACTCCGAGGTAACTTCTAATATCCTCATATTTTGCAACTGGGGGTACTTTATTTATAATACACAAGTTTCAGTGAGTCATGTGACCGAAATGACATCAGAACTCACCGTTTATAACTGATGACATCAGAACTCACCGTTTATAAGGATGTAATTTACAGGATATTCATGGCTTTTGTGTATTATATAGTGCATAAAGTACCCCCTCTTGTAAAATATAAGGATATTATAAGTTTCTGAGGAGTTCCATGACCATATAAAAGCACAAGGCCTAAGGGAGAGATTTTTTTATACAGGTGATAGAACGCAGAGGCGACTTCTAATATCCTCATATTCTGCAACAGGGGGTACTTTATTTATTACAATACACAATGACATTGCTAATCTTTGTTTATAACCGATGACATCACTAAGCACCGTTTTTAAGGATATAATTTACAGAATATTCATGGCTCTTGTGTATTATAGAATTATAATATCCTTGTAAATAGCATATGAAAGTCCTACAATAGCCAAATATACTGGTATTAACTTAGGGGCCAGTTCAGCCCCTTCAGATATAATCAGGCCCTTTGGGCTATTTAGATTATCAGTTCAATATTCCCAATATACAAACATGTTCCTTTATTGGTGCAGTCATTAAAGTGGCTTCCAAGCACCAAACTACTATGATGATATGCAGCAGGCAATTTAAAAGTAAAAAGGACTCCTCTCACAAAAAAGGCATTGGAGATTCCCCGGAGGGATGCCTCATGGTGAAGGAAGCGAGCAGCAGAGATCCACAAGGCTTGGGAGGGACAAAAGAGACCAAGAGCCAGTTCTTCTGCCATACTAATGTATTCCATCTTTCAAAAAGAAAGACATGATTTTAATATTACTTAACAATATGTTAAAAAAGTAGCCACTTGGGCATCTGTGTTAATACAATTATACACTCTATAACAGATCGATAGTGTGAGGATTTTTTTCTTCTTTTTTTTTTTTTCGGTCTCATTCTGCGGGTATTTCTTTACACAAGCCGGCTACAAGTCTGAGGAGGCGAAATCAAACACAAACAAGCGTAACTTGTACACTTCTTCTGAACAGTAGAGTGTGAGAACGGGACAAAACGCTCGTCCAGTAGGAGTTGCTTCCATGAGTCGGGAAAGTTCCGGAGCAGAAGAGGATAATGAAATTCATTCCTTTGCTAGTAGTCAGTGTAATTTGGAGGAGGGGGAAGGGTTACGGGGCTTACTGCAGAAGTGATGGGTGCCACTGTTTATAATGCAACAAGCTTCTTTTGCTTCTGAATCCATGGAACCAGTCTCAAGTCAGAGGCCAAGGCAATAAGGAGAGGAGCGTATTGCTACAACCAAAGTCTCACTCACAGACTACAAGCACACAAGCTAACAAATTCAGGTAGAAAGTGGCATTTTTTTTTCTCAGGTCAGCAAGAATGGTCAGGCCTGGGGAGTTCAGTGCAAATCCATGGGGCACTGGTAGAAGGCAGCACTGGCTGGAGGCCTGGCAAGCACTTGGAACAGCAGGGAGTAAATCAGGGTGTAAATCAGTGGGATTGGTTCCTGCAGGGTGACCGCTTCATGGTGCAAATTCAGTGCGCAGCATAGGTTGTTTTCTTGAGGCTAAAGTTGGACCAATTGATGGAAAGTCTCTGCCTTGTCTGCCTGGCGGAGTCTAAACAGAACCTGCAAAACAATCAGATAAATGTAACCAGGGCCAAGTCCAATAAAGATGCAATTACTGGCTAATGAACTTACCATGCACATGTGCTTTTTTGTTACAGTGAAACCTTCATTTTAAGTGTTCCCATACTTTACAATTTTTATTTGTGGTCCCACTGATTTATAAAGCGTTTCAATAGGTGCATTTCCCAGATTTTAAGTGATGTTCCCAAAAACTGCTTTTTTCCTCTATGAATGTTATATTTGTGAAATAAAGAGGCTTAAAATAATAACCAGATGTATATTATGCCATGGTTTTGTCTGTAAATGGTCAATTGCAATGAGTCTGCACCTTATACAGTCCTGCACCAATCACTTATTGCTTTAGGTTGTGTATGTGACTGACAGAGAGTCTTGCACCCCCCATAGTGTAACATTAACCCTGCAATGTTTAACCCTTGTTATTAACACACTAAATATTTATCTCAGAAAAAAAAACTGACTCCTGTGCTTATATTTCAGTACTTGAAGAACATTACTTTAAAGAGATTGTGACAGCAGAAAATAACCTTTTTAAGATCTATCATACTATTGTCTTTGAATGCTATTTATCATTTTCCATAAAAGTATCTGCCTGATGCTTTGACATTACCTTTCTTACCCCCTTTTTTCCCTATGAGCTGCCATATTTGTGCAGCAGGAGTCCGTTAGCATTAGAAATTTTAACTGACAAGTTGAGGATGGACAGTCAGGTTGGCAAAACAGTCAGGTTTAGGAACTTTGCTAAAGTTACAATTACTTACAAAAGCAGAACGATCAGTGAAAAACATGACCTATAGGTAACTCTTCATGTAGATTAATATTTGGAAATAAAAATTTTTGTGTCAGTATCACCAACACATTTCCCTGATTTTACATTTTCCCAGATTTTACATCATTTTTTCCTCTTCCCCTGAAAAACATATAATAGGGGGTTCTACTGTATTTATGAAATGAAGTGACTTCAATGTCTATGAATCTTATCCAAGTTGTTGCTAAAAAAATAAAAAGATTTATCAGTGAAGATGAGGGTATAGGAGGGCTGAAAGCCTAGCAGGGTGACATTTAGGAGATAAGGGATGAATATGCATCTCATATCCTCCAACAACTAAATGTCATTCTCACCTTTTCTTGGAGCTCCCTATTAACACTAATATGGCTCTGGAGTGGTTCACCTTTAAGTTAACTTTTAGTATGATATAGAATGGCCAATTCTAAGCAACTTTCAATTCATTATTTTTTTTTTATAGTTTTTGAATTATTATACATCTTCTGAATCTTTCAGATTTCAAATGGGGGTCATTGATCCCAGCTAAAAACAAATGCCCTCTAAGGCTACACATGTATTACTTTTTTTTTTTTTACTCATCTTTCTATTGAGGTCTCTCCTATTCATATTCCAGCCTCTTGTTCAAATCAGTGCATGGTTACTAGGGTAATCTGAACCCTAGCAACCATATTACGTAAACTGCAAACTGGAGAGCTGCTGAATAAAAAGCTAAATAACTCAAAAACCACAAATAATAAATAATGAAAACCAATTGCAAGTTGTCTCAGAATATCATTCTCAAAAAGAATACTACAAGTTAACTCAAAGGTGGACAACCCCTTTAAGCAGCAGTGGGATAACTGCCTACTGACTTTGACAGTAGCAGTGACCAAAAAAATGGGGCACCACTACCAGCATACTTGCATCAGTGGCAAGTAGGGTTGCCACCTGGGTGGTATTTTAGCGGCCTGGCCGGTAACAATGATGGATGATCCCAATGTTATTAATAAGGAAACAAAGATAAATATATAGGAAGGCCAGTATTTTTTTCCAGAAAAGATAGCAACCCTAGTGGCAAGCTGACCAGACTGAGTGGCAAGATTAGTGGCAGAATAACTGGCTAACATCTTCAACAGTAACGGTAATCAAGAAATGGGGCACCAATCTCACCACATCATCAGTTATACGGAATGTGGGTTATTTGCTCACAGTCCCTAAGCATTTGCTTGTGCTAGAGTCCTGCAGCGGGTCGGGTACCCACGGGTTACCCTAAAAAACCTGCAGGTTGCAGGTAAAAGTTTCGGGAGCGGGTATAGACGCGGCTCGGCACTTCTCCGGGTTTGTGGGTCGCGGGTCTTCTACTCCCAATGATGTCACTTCCGGTTTACAATGACGGCACTTCCTGTTTCTTGATGGTCAGTGGGTATGCAGGTCCAGGTTTAACAAATTGGTTCTGCACAGGACTCCAGCTTGTACTGCCACCTTATAGTAATGTTATAAGGTGGCAGCACACAAGATGCTAAGGGACTGTGAGCAAATAACCCACATTCCATATAACGGAACATCAGGGCGGTACTTCTGTTCCTGGTTAACCCTAAAACTCCAGAAGGGTGAGTGTCTGGCATTTTTATACACATGTAACCATGGTAAGCATTACTGGTAACAAACCAAGTGCTAGAAAGCAAAAAGGCTTTTTAATGCAAGAAGACTGGAAACCATTTCTATATCAGAGGGGCATGTTCTCTGATGGGAGAGTTGTCTGTTGAATGCCAGGGGAAGTGATTAATGTAAAATAAAGCTACCAAAATAGCTGGAATGATGACACTTACGTTCAGCGAGAAACTTTGTAGCTACATCAGTGCACTGTATGTCACAATATACACAGCGCACAAAATGCCTCTTGAAATTAAACGGCATTGCAAAAACATCTGCCACCCAACCAGTGGGGCAACAGAGTTTATTCAGGGTACGACCCTTACAGATATAGCAAATTATTATATTTACCTTTTGAAATATTCCACCTCTCTTTCAGTTTCATCCAATTCCACACTGTCCAGATCGATGTCTTTTGGGAGGAACACATCATCTGTAGAATGAATTGGGAAAGAAAGGAGAACATCAGCACGGCAATTTCTTATTTGTGTTAGTACATCACCTGGGCAGTTTGACATGGTCATTACTTTGGATTTTGCTTAAAGGAACAGTAACACCAAAAAGTGTTTTAAAGCAATGAAAATATCATGTAGTGTTGCCCTGTACTGGTAAGACTGGTGTGTTTGCTTCAGAAACACTACTATAGTTCATATAAACAAGCTGCTGTGTAGCAATGGTGGAAATTGAAAAAAAGACTATATGGCACAGGTTAAAGCGTGGATAACAGATAACTCCATTATGTTCTACAGAGGTTATCTGCCATCTGCTGTGTAACCTGAGCCTTTTCTCCTTTTACTTGCTGCCCCCAATGCAACACAGCAGCTTATTTATATAAACAATAGTAGTGTTTCTGAGGCAAACACACCAGTTTTACTAGTGCAGGGCAGCACTGCATTATATTTGTATCACTTTGAAAAACTTTAAATTTTTTGATGTTATTGTTCCTTCAAATCAGTATGTGCAAATTAGGGATTTCTTACCAATGGAGTTGTTGATTTTATCACCCTTTTTCTTTTTATTCTTCTTGCTTTTGCCCTTTGGCTGGGGCGATTCTGCTTTGATGAGCTTGTTGTTTTGTGGCTGGTCGCTGTGCAAGTTGGGGTCCCCAAGAGCAGGATTCTTTTCCTCCTGCACATGATTGGGCTGCTTTTTGTTATTGCCATTTGATTTCTTCTCCTCCCTTTTCTGTTCCACTACTGGTGCAACTTCTACTGCTCGCACTTTGGCTTCGCTGTGGTTCCGCACTTTAACATCCGGGAGCTTGGAGGCCTCCGATTTTTTCACTTGCTCGGGGCTTAGTTTCGGAGTTTGCAGTTTGGGCTGTTTCTGCTTGACACTGTATTCCTTGTGATGGGCCAAGTCAAGGAGCAGGGAAAGCTGCTCATGCTGTTTTGCCTTTGCTTCTTTGTGTGTGTGGGGAGTGAAGTCTCTGCCATTTGTATGATTTGGTGGTTTGCTTAGGGCCTCAGGTAATGGACTTGGTTCTGTTCTATGAGCAGGGCTTGTGAGTATTGGGACGGGCAATGTTTCCTTTATTTCTTGCTGTGCCACTGATACGTTAGGAAGAAGTTCTGAGTGAACAGGTTCTTTATTAGAAAGTGGGTTGTGTACCAGTCGATCTAACTTATGAGAGTCTTTACTAGATCTATCCTTTTTCTTCTTTTTCAGAGCATGACACTCCTGATGTCGCTGCAACTCCTGTTTGAGCCGCTCCTCTTCCTCCCTCTGTTCTTCTAACAGCTGTAGCTCTTCCTGCTCTCTGGCTTCTGCTTCTTGGTGGGCCTTTTCTTCTAGCTGTATGGATAGACAGGTAAGTATACAACAAAGACCTTGCACACGAGAGAAGACAAATTAATTTAATAGGAAATGCACAGCAATGGGCAGCTATTGTTGTCTCTTCATTGGAAGCCATGATACCCAAGGTAAGCTTTTGCTAGGCCTTGATAGAATACATATACATAAGGCTCTTGATAAGGCTTGATCTTGATAGGGCTAGGCCTTGATAGAATACAGGAACAGTGCCAAACTGTAACCTAAATATGTATTTTGTTATTCTGCTCTCTATTTAATGGCTATTCTAATGACCAACTACAGCTGTTTGGACTATTTCTTGCTAAACTTGGGCTACTCCAATATGTAGCTGGTAAGAGCAAAAGTACATTTTTACATTTGTTTGATTCATTACAGTGACACTAATACATAGCAGTCTATGAGCAGCTAACTGTGTTGCTTCTTATAAGGTGAAACAAATCTTGATTTCAGATTGATCAAAGGATAATATATACACAGAATACAAATTTTGCAATACATGGCTGTTTTTTTTTGTGTGTGTGGTTTTGAGGAGTTTAGCTTTTTATTCAGCAGCTCCAAATTGCCACACACACACTTTTGCATTTCTCACTTCCCTGAAAACATGTTAGATCCACTCGGACACATGACTATTAAAAATGGCCCTGAGTCCTCCTGAAGCAAGTGAATTTCATCTCCATGATTACTTACCTAAATGACCTATTGTGTTACGATTCACCTATGGTTTATCAACATTATCCTGTCTATGAATGCTCACTGGTATTGTTCATTTATCCTCATTAAATAATACAATTTAAAAAAAAAAAAACTTATTAGTGGCCCATTATCTTGCAAAAATGGGTTAACTATTTCTATCCCTTCAATAATAATGTGCCCTTGTGTTCTCTAGGTGTCAGCTGTTTGGTACCTTGTACCTAAGGATGCTCCCAGACTGCGTGCAAAGATACTAACCTGCTGCTTTCCCACTCGTTCTTTATCCAGCTCAGCTTCTGCTTTGTCTGTCCGTTCCTCAGCTGTGTTGCTGCAGCTTCCCTGCGTGCTCCTCTCCTCTCCGAGAACATGGCTAACAATTTTACTCATTGCTGGGCTCGTCCCATACTCCTATGGGGTAGCACATGGGTAATTAGAATAGTATAAAGATTCAAAATAATAATTGTAATATACAGTACAAATAGGTTTCAAGCTATAAACGTATGCAGAATGATTAAAATAAGTGCATTTATGCTGTAATTTCTACTGTGAAATGCCCTGATCATGGCATGAAAAATTAGTTCCATGAAATAAACAAAGGCTCTTGGGGGTTCTTTCGGCAGGTCAGGTGCCTGGAGCACAGGCTCAACAAGTTTGGCTGACATCACAAATGTACAGGTATGGGACCCGTTATCCAGAATGCTCAGGACCTGGGGGTTTCTGGATAACAGGTCTTTCCAAAATTTGGAGCTGTATACCTTAAGTCTACTAGAAAATCATTTAAACATTAAATAACCCCAATAGGCTGGTTTTGCTTCCAATAAGGATTAATTATATCTTAGTCAGGATCAAGTACAAGCTACTGTTTTATTATTACAGAGAAAAAGGAAAACAGTTTTAAAAAATTTGGAGTCTATGGGAAACGGCCATTCAGAGCTTTCTGGATAACAGAGTCTCCGGATAACAGATCCCATACCTGTATATTTCTTAGGACCTACATTTCTAGGATTAAATACGTTATGCACAGTTAGTGCCTGGATGGAAGACATAAGGGCACATTTACATAGCGTGATTTTAAGTTTTCCTTCTTTTTACATTGTTTTGATGTCCCACCTATATATAGTGCATAATACATTTCCCTGATTTTACACCATTTTTTCTGGTCCCCTGAAAAAAACGTAAAATAGGGGTTCTACTGTATTTATTTATTAAAAACACTTGAATATCTATAACTCGAACAATTTTTACAGACTCTAAAAATTCAAAACTAATTAGACTAAACTCAATTCGAGTTTCTTCTCCAAAAAAATCTTGAAAGTCAGGAAGGCTATCAACGTCCAAATTGATGCCTGGACCTCTCCCATTGACTTATACGTGAACTTGGCATTTTGTAGGTGGGGAATATTTGAATTTCAGTTCTTAAAGGGCCAGAGTATGATCAATCTCGAAATTTGAATTAAAACTCAAATCGAGTCTGGATAATTCACAATTCGAATTTGAGTTTTGACCAAAAAAAATGTGAAAATTTTAATTTTCAGTTCGACCCTTAATAAATCTGCCCCTTAGTGTATTTAAAAGAGTAAAATAAATGCTAAGTAATAATGTGTGTTGCACTGGAGTATAAAGCCACTATAAAACCCTGCCAAGAGGTATATAGGGAGAGAATAATAGAATATGTGTTGGAGTATATATAGGATGATCTGTACAACGACTTACAGCCATAATTAATAATAAAACAGATATATTCTCTATGCAACACATCCATAGTATTAGATTTTGCATTCTGTAGCCAAGAATTGGGTAAAAGGGGATTTGGACATCGACTGACTCGTACCTTCCTTTGTTTGTGCCTTGCTCGCTTTGCTGCACGAGAGCTGCTTACAGGCTTGGACTCCGAGCTGTTTATAAACTGGACTAAGTCGTCTACTTTTCGATGATCAACGACGCCCCCCGTTTCCCTTTCCGGCAATTGGTCCATTTTCTTGGGCTGCTCCTCTTTCCTCTTGGTCAACCTTAAACGTAGTTTTTCCCTCATTTCTGCGTAATTCCTACTGGTGGGTGCTGATGGGGGCTAAAAGTATATAAAAAGGAAAGATATTGATTAAAGGAAAGTGAAGGTTTTTGTCATTATACCATGTGAGGATATTTCATTGGCATTTGTGGTTTCAGAAAGCTGCTTCCCTCCCTTATTGTAACATTTGTCTCAAAGTTGCAATAAGTAGCCGAGTACACTTTAAAGGGATTCTGTCATGATTTTTATGATGTAGTTTTTATTTTTAAATTACACTGCAAATAATTCACTGTACAATAGAACATTTCATTCCTGAACCAACAAGTGTATTTTTTTTTATAGTTGTCATTTTGGTGTGTAGGTGCATCTCAGGTCATTTTGCCTGGTCATGTGCTTTCATATAGTCAGCACTTTAGGATGAAACTGCTTTCTGACAGGCTGTTGTTTTGCCTACTCAATGTAACTGAATGTGTCTCAGTGGGACCTGGATTTTAGCACAAGTCACTTGACTGGGGCAGCTGGGAAACTGACAATATGTCTAGCCCCATGTCAGATTTCAAAATTAAATATAAAAAAATCTGTTTGCTCTTTTGTGAAATGGATTTCAGCGCAGAATTCTGCAAGAGCAGCACTATTAACTGTGTTTTTTTAAAAAAAAAACATGTTTTCCCATGACAGTATCCCATTAAGCTGTGCTCATTTTAATCAGAAAAACCTTCCTGAAAGAAAGCCTACATCCTTACCCCTCCATGTCCAAAAAACTCGCAGTAACAGCAGTCACAGTATTTTCCTTCTTTCTGATTGGTGGATGTGGATGTACTGGAGCTGTGTTCTGAGCAGCTGTCTTCATCCTGACTCTCCTCCCCATCATACTGCTGGTGGTCATAGGCACCGTTGTTCTCACACCGATGGCCTTCACAGTCGGGGTCACTGAAATAGCCAGATGTTTTCAACAAGTGTATTCCTCGTCCAAAAAGGCCAGATTTGGGTATGAGTTAAAATACATCCATTCACAATTTATCTAACTCTTGCACTACTAGCGGCACACTTAGGATAAAGAGTCTAAAAGCAAACATATGGACAGATCACTCAAAAGCTTTAAGTTATTACAACCTACAAGCCAATACTCCTTGATGAATAAAAAAAAAAAAATACAGGTATGGGATTCATTATCCGGAAACCTGTTATCCAGAAAGCTCTAAATTACAGAATGGCCGTCTCCCATAGACTCCATTTTATCCAAATAATCCAAAAATTTTTTTAAATGATTTTCTTTTTCTCTGTAATAATAAAACAGTAGCTTGTACTTGATCCAAACTAAGATATAATTATTTAATGTTTACGTGATTTTCTTGTAGACTTAAAGTATGAAGATCCAAATTACCGAAAGATCAGTTATCAAAACACCAGGTCTCGAGCATTCTGGATAACAGGTCCCATACCTGCATATGAATAAAGGAGAAACCAAATTACCTTAATTTAACTAATGGTGCAGACAATGGCACCTTAAATGTGTTGTTCACCTTTGAGTTAACTTTGGTGTAGGGAGTGATATTCTGAGACTGTTTGCAATAGTTTTTTATTTTTTTATTATGGGGCAGATTTATCAAAATCCGAGTTTGAGGCTGAAAATCTTGAATTTTTAATAAACTGGGAAAACAAATAACGCTGTCAGAGAACATCCCATGGACTTCTATACAACCTCGCCAACCTTTTCTGGCGACTTTTCATGATTTTATTCTTTAATAAATGGTGACTATTCAAGATTCAAGACAAGAGTATATTCCTACTCGTGTTTTTTCCTGGATCGTGAAAAAAAAAAAACCCAGCTTGATTTTTCATAAATCATTTCCTAAATATGTTTTTTAATTAATTTAAGTTTGCCTTATATTCAGCAGCTCATTTGCAATTTTAGCATCTGTATTGAAAGCGAAGAGTTATAAGCAAACACAGTAGTATGTAGTACAGGGTTCCATTTACCTGCACACGCTTGGAGGAGCGCTGAGATTGCCGTCTGTGGTAGATGTGGGAGGGGCAACTGTGGACGGGCAAAACCCTAAATGTGGATCCACAAACCCTGGAGCGGTTGCAGCTGTTTTGGGAAAAGACGGAGGCGCAATACTTTGCATGTGGGAAGAGGGTGCTGATGAGTGTGTACCCGGAGAGATGGAGGGAAGAGTGGCCATACTAGTCGGACTGTTTCTTGGTGCAACTGGTGTAGAAGGATGCCTGTGGTCTTCTTTAATATTGTGAAAAACTTCTCCTGAAACACAAACACACAATATATTTGAACTAGATGTTAGAACTCTTGAATACATTCCCCTTGCTAACAAGTTCCATAATTATGATGTTTAAATAAGGTGTGAATAACCATCCCTACATGTCCCCCTATCCAGTGCCTCCAGCAGGTCAGACGCTGACACTTACCTATGGAGGAAGGCCTCTTGGATGACACTTTAAACTGGTTGCTGCTGGACTGAACAGTGGTAGCAGTGCAAGAAACGGACGAGGTTGCGGATGAGGTTGCCATCACAACCTTATTTGATTCTATAAAGGCATCCTGGAAATTATAAAGACATTTCTTCTTGGCAGAGTTTTTTTTCTCCTTAATATCTGGTACTGGCGCTGTGTCATTACTTGACGTCATAGGAAGTGCTTCAGGTCGGATTTCGGGGAGTGCTGGGCCTAATATTTCCCCTCCTAGATGTAGAAACAACACAGGTTACAGGAGTTGCAGATGACTGTGCTTTAGGTAAAGGTTGATTCATTAGTTTCTCCAATAGAAACATCTGTAGCAGAACCTGGCTGTCTTTACCTGCCAGAGGATCGGGTAAAAATGTAGCCGGGTTCCAGTTCTTTTCATTCATCATTTCTGACCCCCAGAGACTTATGAACTTCGATCTGTTCCACTCGGGAGAATTCCCAAAACAGCTTGGATATATGTGGTCTTGTAGCGATGCATTAAATACCTGATGTTTGTTTGTATGGTTTGGTACCGTGGTAGGCGGTAAAGCCTGAAATAAAAGCAAATTATTGACTTTTTGCACTTTGGGTACTAGCTGGCAAAAGCTGCAGGTCTAGGCTAAGTGCAGTCGTTCCCACTAGACTGGGACTGTAGACTCGGATACACTCCCGTAAGGATAAATAAATCAAGGTCCCAAAGGAGTAATAACTCACCACATAGAGGAAGAGGCCCAGGTGCACCGCCCTGAACCTTCAGCAAGGGGAGTGAATCAAACCAGGATATTTGCAGAGCAGGCATTTAAAACAAAGGCATTCTTGCAAAAGCAAGTTGAAAAAGTTTATGTCCAAATATACAGCCTTAAACGTTTCATGTTACAAACACTTAACCTATGTGTTTGTAATGCGAAACGCGCAAGGCGGTATATTTGAACATAAACTTTTAAAACTTGCATTTATTCATTTGTAACCCAAAAACGAGTAAGGTTGTATATTTGGACATTCTGGTGGAAGAATGCCTTTATTTTGAGTGTCTGCTCTACAAATTTCCTGGTCTGATACACTTCCCCCCCCCCCCCTCCCAAAAAAAGTAACCCATACATGTGACATATCTGTTTTATATTTACATCTGATGTATGGAAGTTCATCTGTATATAATGATATGCTGCCTATAGCTGTTTAAGGGGAACTTTAAATCATTTTTTCGTTTGTTATAGCAACTTAGCAATTGGTTGTAATTTTTTTGTTTTTATTATTGTTTATGGAATTTTTTATTTTAGTAAAAATCCAGTGGGGTTGAATACTACTGCTATATAACCCTTATGCTAAACTGCCAAAAAATGTTAGTCAGGCCCTGGATCGATTCCCTAAACAGTAATAAAAGACTAGACTAAAGGCCCCCATACAAGGGCCGATAAAAGCTGCTGCCAGACCGAGTCGCCATCTTATTGGCTCATGTGTGGGGCCTTCTGACGGGCTTCCCCGAATGATATCTGCCCGAAAGTCGGGCAGATCTCGATTGGGCAGGTTAAAAATTCCAGTCAGAACGCGACCACATCTGTGCGTGTATGTGGTCCCACGACCTGACTGCCCATATCAGATCCATTATGATCCGATTGTTGTGCCCTAGGGCTCACGATCGGATCAGCCCGCTATCGCCACTTCAATGTGGGCAGATTGGGGAGAGATCCGCTCGTTTGGCCGCATCGCCAAATGAACGGATCTCTACGCCTATGGCCACCTTAAGGAAAGTAGGGCTTAGCTCTGTTAGGTGTTCATAGTCCTTCCCCAGAAGCCATGGTTCTTGTGTTCCCTCAGGAGTTGGAAAATGAACGACCAGTTATATAAGTATTGCTCACACAGAACTATATGCATTATAATCATGTATAAAGAAGATTTCTGCCAATAAGAAAAACTTGCAAAGGCAGGGGAAATAAAAGCTCATTAGCAGAGCTCGTCAGGAAGTGAGCAGCTTGTTCTGGATTTAATGAAAGCTGTATGTGTAAGGAAGCATGGACCTGCTTGAGACGGTTTTGCAGAAGGTTGAACCAGATAGCTTGTGTCTTTATACAACCTTTGCATGAGTCTGTGGAAGGGGGCCAGATGAGAGGTGTGCAGAAGGCAGTGAATAATTAAAAAACTGCCAGACTGCATTCAAGGTATAACCTAAACACTCATAAGTGTGCATATAAGTTAATATTAGATTGAATGTTAAAATGAAGTCATATTTGATGCGTGGCTTTAGCGAACGGCAGCTTCTCATTGCTAATGGCAGTTCTACAACAGAGTCAATGGAAAGAGAGACTATATTTAGAACTGAGAGGGAGGCCTCATGCTGCTCAGCAAAGTGACGAGTGACACCAGCTTTAACGTGCCAGAAACGAACCGCATGACTTTCCTTCTCAGCCTAAAAATCAACAAAATAATATGCATGTGTAACGGAGTCAATGGAAGCAACGGAAGGTCAATAAACAATGGTAGAGCAACCTGCTAACCTGATGGAGAGCATTTAGGTAATCATGTCAAAACATTTCATATTTTGGAACCAACCAATGCTTAGTGATAACGATGCTTTTACGGATTCAGCACAAGCCTACAATAAATATAATACCGTATCTGAAAACACAGGAGCAGGGACTTGTCTGCCAAGAGATGAATAAAATATGAAAAACCCTCTCACTTAGCAACGTGTGACTATTTTTGCTCATCTGATTTCTTTTTACAGTCTCTAGTTGGGAATTCATTTTTCTCCAATGGTTTGAGGATGTAAAGCCCATGAGTATAGTTATGACTATGCAGCTGCATTCTGCTCTGTACCATGTTATACGTTTAGATGACTGTTCATGAATTAAAGGAGATCTAAAACCTAATTATGAATATGGCTAAAAATGCCATATTTTTTTATAATCTATATTTTTATATAATATACAAGAGCCATTAATTTCTTGTAAATTATATCCTTATAAATGGTGAGTTTTAATGTCATCAGTTATAAACGGTGAGTTCTGATGTAATTTCTGTCACATGACTCACTGAAACTTGTGTATTATAATAAATAAAATACCCCTAGTTGCAAAATATGAGGATATTAGGAGTAACCTCGGAGTTCCATGACCTGTATAAAAACTATACTTAACTTATAATATCCTTATATTTTACAAGAGGGGGTACTTTATTCACTATATAATAACCCTATTGCACCAGCCTAAAGTTTAAACTTCTCAATAGCAGCAATGAGCCAGGACTTTAAACTTGTCACATGGGGTCACCATCTTGGAAAGTGTCTGTGACACTCACATGCTCGGTGGGCTCTGAGCAGCTGTTGAGAAGCTAAGCTTAGGGCTCGTCACTAATTATCCAGCAGAAAATGAGCTTCCCCTGTAATATAAGCTGATGCTACAGGTTTGCTGATTATTAAATTCTGATGCTAATTGCACTGGTTTCTGTGCTGCCATGTAGTAATTATCTGTATTACTTACTAATCAGCCTTATATTCTATGTGTACTGTATATTGTGAGTGGGTCCCTAAGCTTAGTAAAATACAGCAGCACAGAGCATGTGCAGTGAATCAGCAGAAAAGAAGATGGGGAGCTACTGGGGGCATCTTTGGAGACACAGATCTTTACTGCTAAAGGGCAGTGGCTGCCTTGGGCTGGTACAGAAGCACAAAATGTACAACATTTCTAGCTACTCCTTTGATTAAGGTTTAGTTCTCCTTTAAGGGACTTACCTTATTGTGTGCAAATGGAGACGCTGCGTATAGTGTTGGATGAATAAGGGGACGGGGAAGGTGTGGGATTGTATGCAAGGGTAAATGTCCATGAATATGAGGGTAGAGGTGAAGTGCTGGATGTGCTGGTTTTTCTGGATTCATAAACTGATGGCCGGCAGGAATTCTTCCTGGCACAAGTGCTGATGGGGACAGCCCAGAAGCCTCCTGCTTGCATACGTGGCACTCACATGAATTTGGTACTGGCTCCACCTATAACAAACCATAAACTTAAGACTGCATCATATATACCAATGGAGTAAAAAGGTTACTTTTCTTTAAGGGTAATGTTACACTAGACTGCATTGCAGCCTGCATCCACACATGAAAAGGTATGCAGAAAAGTAAAAAAAAAACAAAAAAATGAGTAATGATCATAAAGCAACCCATTACCTGTGGACTGAGGTAAGATGGCGGGGGACTTCCAATTTTTGGGCCTTCTTTTCTTAGCGACCTTTTTCCAATCTGATGTTCTTCTTTCGGAACGTCTGGCTGCTCCCCACAGCTTTCCCCATCTGCCTCCTCGTCATCTGCCTCCGAGGAGCTGCTGCTTGTGCTGCTGACTACAGGTGACTATAAGGTAACAGAAGGGGGGTTATGAATATGGGGTCATCCATTTGAGATTTTTGGAAACAATTTGCAAAAAAGGTTGTTTTACCTCATCTTTCAGCGCCATATTCTCCCCCCCACCATTCAGCTCACTGTGTATGCCATTCATGTTGGCTACAATGTCAGCATCATCGTAATTATTTAACGGATAAATATCAGCAAACTTTGCTGATAAAGGAGCACCATCTTCATCATCACTACCACTGGGGAAAAAAAGCATTGTGTAAAAATAAAAAGCATATGTGACAATAAAACGTTATAATTTACATTCAATGCTTTACTGCCTGCCTATGCAGAAACAATATGGGTATGGGACCCGTTACCCGGAAACGCATTATCGAGAAATCTCTGAATTATGGAAAGGCTGTCTCCCATAGACTCCATTTTATACAAATAATCCAGATTTCTCTAGTGTGTGCATGGGGGACACAGGGAACCATGGGGTATAGCTGAGGCTATTAGGAGGTAGGACACAACAATAATGGAAAACTAGCTCCTCCTCTGCTGGCTATACCTCCCAGCAGGCGGAGCCTAATCCAGTTTTTTGTTGTGTCCTCAGGAGGTCAGGACATGTCCTATTTTTCTCTTCAGAATATTCTTATATTTTTTATGACACAAGGAGTTAAGCCAGTTGCCTACACTGTGTACGATGCCTTTGCATATTGTCTCCCACCGTGGGAAGTGTGCCTGGGGTACTTAGGCTTCACAGCTATTACCATCTAGTTCTTATCACCCTTTCTCATTGTGCACAGGGGAAGTGGACTAGCCAGGACACGGAAGGCGCTTGGAGCCTGGGGGGGGGGGGTTAAGTATATCTGCTTCCCCTAGTCCCTTGCTCCATCTCGCAGCTCAGAGCCATGCCCCCACCTTGTGAGAGGGATCAGAAAAAAACCCCAAGGAAGCAGCACTTACATACATTGGATCCACTACATGCCCTAAAATTCTATCTACAAAGAGTCCACGAGGTACGAAAGACTGACTCTCTTTTGGCTTCTGTATCCAGATGGATCAAGCAGACGATACAAAGGGCTTATGTAGCACAAGGAATGACAGCCCCTAATAAAATTAAGGCTCACTCCACAAGGGGGACGAGTACGACCTGGGCATTCCGGAATCAAGCCTCAGCAGAACAACTGTGCAAAGCAGCTACGTGGACCTCGCTCCACTTCTTTGCAAAATTCTATAATTTTGATGGCACATGACACGTGATTGGGCAGAAAGGTGCTTCAGGACCCAGTTGAAAAATCCAGCTAGGGACTCTCCCGCCCTATTACTGGGGGGCAGCTTTGGTACATCCCCATCGTGTCCCCCAAGCACACACTAGAGAAAAGGAGATTTTGTGTACTCACCGTAAAATCTCTCTCTCTCTCTGGTGGCTTGGGGGACACGGGGCTTCCCTTCCTGTATGGAGGCCACTTCTGTTTTTTCTCAGTTACATGCAGTATGTGATAAGTTTCAAGTTAATTGTTAAAAGATGAGAAACTAAAACCTCCTTCATTCCTTCTTTGGGACAAACTGGATTAGGCTCCAATTGCTGGGGGGTATAGCCAGCGGAGGAGGTACTAGTTTTCAGTTATTGTTGTGTCCTACCTCCTAATGGCATCAGCTATACCCATGGTTCCCTGTGTCCCCCAAGCCACCAGAAAGAAATTTTACAGAGTACACAAAATCTCCTTTTTTAAAATTGATTTGTTTTTTCTCTGTAATAATAAAACAGTACCTTGTACTTGATCCAAACTAAGATATAATTAATCCTCATTCGAAGCAACAACAGCCTATTGGGTTTATTTAATGTTTACATGTTTTTCTAGTTGATTTAAGGTATGAAAATCCAAATTACAGAAATATCCATTATCTGGAAAACCCTAGGTCCTGAGCATTCTGGATAACAGGTCCCAAAACTGTATTATTTGGAGTAATGAGGCATACAGCCTTAAACCTAATTATTTGGCTTAGTCCACAGCCTTAGATACTAGCTGTGTTGATTTTATTGTTTTATTACAAAGACATTATTAGGCACCATTGATAGACACCATGAAGATTTGGCAGCAAACCTTAACAACAGCTTTATTTGGTGCCAATAATTCATGGTGCTAAATAAGTGGGGAAGATATTCATTTGTGTGCACAGTTGGTTCAGGGATCTCAAACTCCAGAAGCTCTACCAGTGGAGAGAGCAATTGAAAGGGATTCGGTCATGATTTTAATGGTGTCGTTTTTATTCCTTAATTACACTGCAAATAATTCACTCTACAATATAAAATGTCATTCCTGAACTAACAAGTGTATTTTTTTTTAATTGTAATATTGGTGTGTCGGCAGCCATCTCAGGTACCGAGCATTCTGTATAACAGGTCCCATACCTTTACATCTACAATTGCCCACCAACCTCCTTACATTTCAGGTGTTGGTTTGCAGGAAACTGTTCCTCAAGGACATCTATAGATGCACCTATTTAAAAGCCTTATGGGAAGAGAAAGGCACCAACACTGGAACATGGAAAGTGGGAATGGGAACTTCAATGGGGCACTGCCGTAGCCATACACATTACTGCAAACGTATCAGCAAGATAGCTCTGCAGCTTTACTTTCCCTTTGAAAAGCACAATGCGAATAAGAAACTCAAAAAACCCCACTTACAATGTAGGTGCAGAACCACTGTCTGCAAGGATGAGCCTGGGATGCTGCTGGATGGTGATGGGGGAACTGGAGTCTGACCCAGAACTGGCTGAAGACATACTTGGAGGGTGTATTTGTGACAGATAGTCAGGCGCGGACTCCACCTGTAGTGGTAACTGATTTAAGTGTATATCGTCTGTGAGCGGTGTGTCCATGATACCACAGGTAAGGATGTGTGACAGACTGCAGTCATCGCAAGTACATCTGTAAGTAAGCACAAAGAGGAAAGAACTTCCATGTTCAGAGGTACAATGAGTTTCACATTTTTAAAACATTGATGATTTCATTCCAGTTTAAAGGAGAAGGAAAGTCTTCTTTCAGCTTCTTTCTTCAGATTTCCCGGGGCAAACGCATATGCAGTAAAATGAAATAGTCAACTTTTTAGTTAAAGTTCGGCTTTTCTCTCTACTGCACACGCACAGTCGCTAGAAGAAAGAAGAAGCCGGAAGAGGATCGCTCCGTGGTGTTCACTGGTATAAACCCAGGCTAGTGCAGTTTTCTGCTGATAGGAGCACCGGCCCGGGGTTTCTCGTACGTAAATACATTCACTTGGGGTACCTAACATTTGGCAACCCCAACTGGAAGAAAACTTTCCTTCTCCTTTAACAACATCGTAGAACAAAGGGGCACTGTTCCAAAATAATTTTTTAAGGAATTGTTCAGACTGTGCAAATTAAAAAATGTTTCTAATATAGTTAGCCAAAAATATAATGTATAAATGCTGGAGTGACTGGATGTGTAACGTAATAGCCAGAACACTACTTTCTGCTTTACACTAATTGGTTACCAATTAGTGACTGGGGGGGCATGGATCACATGTGAATCTGAGCTGGATGCTAAGGATCAATTGCAATCTCACTTTACAGTTATGTCACTGAGTTAGAGAACTGAAAAGCAGGAAGTCGTGTTCTGTTCTGTTAGACATCCAGTCACTCCAGTCTTAATACATTACATTTTTGGCTAACTATATAAGAATTTTTTTTTATTCTGCACAGTTTATTTACCCAGTTTTTATTTTTACACTGAAGTGTTCCTTTAAAAGAACAGTCCTATATATAGTACAAGCTGGCTGACAAAAGATACACAGAAGCTCAGTCTTTTTTTGCCCAGGCTCTACTTTTGAGCTCCTGTATTTGGACAGGGCCATCCTTAGCTCTAAACAACAATACTGACATATGTAAACACTGGTATGCAATCATTCAGCCATAGACCAAAGTTGATAAAGAGCAGCAAACAAATGTATATCCAAACTCTTAGCCTAACAGGTTTCAGTATCATACAGACATTTCACCTAAACTCAGAGATGAACTCGTAAGAAGCTTTTCATGTGAAACGACAGACTCACCTTCTTCTGTAGTTACAGTTTGGACAGTCTGACATGCACATCCGTGTTGATAGCATGTGCCTCATTTTGTCTGTGAAGTTATTCTCCCCGGTTATTGTTTTCTTGTTATTCAACTAAAAAGAGAAGATACATGGTCCAGTAGGTGAATCAAGGACAAGACAATAGCAGCCACTTCCACATGTTAATAAACTCACATTTAAAGGATTTTGGAAGCTGAAGTAGATTATTATGGCAACTCGATCAACGACAAACTAGAACAACAAACAAGCAAAATGCCTTCATTCTGGCCAGGCATGCCAATAAAACACATTTTTTCCAAGACGCATCAGTTAATAGTGCTGCTCCAGTAAAATTCGGCACTGAAATCAGTTTCTCAAACAAGCAAACAGATTTTTTTATATTTAATTTTGAAATCTGAAATGGGGCTAGACATATTGTCAGTTTCCCAAATGCTAGAATCCCTTTAAGCATGCGAGAGTTGCTGGACCAGTAATTGTTCCATAGTACTAATAAAACAAGGTTGTATAAAGATAAGGAAGCTGAAAAATAAGACTGGTTGCTGGGTGGCCCTGAACTCAGAAAGAAAGGCAAGTAAAAACCAAAGAACCAGTTGCAATTGGTCTCAGAATAATCACTGGCTACACTACATACATCTGTAGTGGCAGCAGACTCTATTCAGAATACAGATTTGATACAAGTTAAGCCACAGCCAATAAGGATGACTTCCTATTGCCATATAAATATATTTTTTACAGTGATCACTTTAAGACCTCTAGAGCTGCTGGGGGCAGAGGCTGCCAGGAAATGCACAGTCCACGGAAATGTGTTTAGACACATAAGTGGGTTCTGCCCCTCTGAGGAATGTCTAAATTATTCACAGACACCATCAGCATATCTGGTGTGATTTAACAGCTGAAGCTGCTGCAATTCTCTGCAAAGAAGTTTTACCTTAGCCAAGCAGTATGGCGGATCACACTCATCTATATAAAAGCAAATGAGCAGAATTGGAATGTTCTGTGGTCACAAAATACTACCTTACACTTTAAAGAAAAATGTTCTAAATTGGAAAGTTCTTTGTAATTCTATATGAATAAATTAGTTATATCGGATAAAATGGCTTAATATACTTGTGTGTCTCTGCGTTAGTATTTAGGGTGGAACAAAACTGGTTAGAGGGAGGGAAGAGTTAAATTATGAGGGGAGACTGTCAAGGTTGGGGTTGTTTTCTCTGGAAAAAAGGCACTTGCGAGGGGACATGATTAGACTTTACAAGTACATTAGAGGACATTAGACAAATAGCAGGGGACCTTTTTACTCATAAAGTGGATCACCGTACCAGAGGCCTCCCCTTTAGACTAGAAGAAAAGAACTTTCATTTGAAGCAACGTAGGGGGTTCTTCACAGTCAGGACAGTGAGGTTGTGGAATGCACTGCCGGGTGATGTTGTGATACTGATTCAGTTAATGACTATAAGAGGGGCTTGGATGATTTCTTGGACAGACATAATATCAAAGGCTATTGTGATACTAAACGCTATAGTTAGTATAGATATGGGTATATATAAGGGAGGGGTGTGTGTATGGATGCTGGGTTTTCATTTGGAGGGGTTGAACTTGATGAACTTTGTCTTTTTTCAACCCTATTTAACTATGTAACTATGTAACCAACTATGTAACTATTCATAATTGGGATCCCCACTAAAACATCTATGTGGCCATAGACGCAGCAATAATATTTTACAAAACTAATTTTCGTATGATATTCGGTGTGTGAATGGTGGGAGACGAGCCGACTGATATTGCCAGAAGACGTGGATATCGGTTGGCTCCTCGATCGGGCTGGACGGAAAATTTTAATTGCGCCTTTGAAAGCACCTAAACATCGACCAGTTAGTGTTGAATCATCAGATAGAGGTAGAATTCTTTTGTTTCTATCTGTATATCTGACCATTCAGCTCTACTCGTCTGTTTATTGAAACAAACAATCTTTCCTGGAAAGTAATTGTAATGTCTATGGCCACATTTAGATAGGCAACAAAAAACAGAGAACATTATTATCAAAGTCGCATCTGTAAGTCACCAGACACTTCCACACTACATTACCCTGTG
Source organism: Xenopus petersii (assembly GCA_038501925.1). NCBI lineage: Eukaryota > Metazoa > Chordata > Amphibia > Anura > Pipidae > Xenopus > Xenopus petersii. The sequence goes on along the minus strand of CM076672.1, from coordinate 22,300,100 downwards.
ACTTTAGCCAACAGTAGGGCCAAACGCAAAGCAGACAAAGGCAAACTAACCTGTTCTTCTATAAATCGTCTTTGTTTAAAAAACTCCCAGTCTTCTTTTAGCATCCTTTGTTTGGTTTTTAAAGCCATCTGAAATAAAGGGTAAAGAGTTTTTGTTTTTTAAACATGGCATTACATTTTTAATGGAATTATTCACCCAGCAAAATGCATGGCTAAATGCTGGCCCCATGGCCAATGCCAGATATCAGCAGCAGGGGCGTAACTACAGAGGAAGCAGACCCTACGGCTGCAGGGGGGCCCAGGGGGTATAGGGGGCACCATGAGGCCCTAATTGATGAGCAATTTTAAGATTTATTGATAAAAAAGGACAATCTCTGGATATGTTGGGGGCCCTAAAATTAATTTGCTGTGGGGCCCAGTAACATCTAGTTATGCCACTGATCAGCAGGATAGCTGTTGGCTGCACAGCCAGTTATTCTGGTGAAGTCAACACCTATGAGCTGTCCAGTGATATCATGGCATCCCAGCCCAAACCCGGGGCATGTTTCTTTAATATAAAGTTAGCCACTAGAGGAGCTAATTCTAGCAGTCTGGGCAACCCTGGGTGATTGCAGGAGGAAAGAATCTTGCTAGTGTTTTGTGAGAATGGTAGGGTTGCACCGAATCCAGGATTCGGTTCGAGATTAGGCCTTTTTCAGCAGGATTTGGCCGAATCTTTCTGCCCGCCCGAACCGTATCTGAATCCTAATATGCAAATTAGGGCCAGGGAGGGAAATCACGTGACTTTTTGTCACAAAACAAGAAAGTAAAAAATAATCTCCCCTTCCCACACCTAAATTAGTATATGCAAATTAGGATTCGGTTCGGTATTTCGGCCAAATCCAAGTATTCGGGGGTTCGGCTGAATCCAAATTAGTGGATTTGGTGCATCTCTAGATTAGGTGTCATACTGTCTGATCTGCATTTTCAACAAAGGCACGTAATTATTGACATACTAAAGAACTTTTAGCATTTTCGCTTTAGTATAAAACAGCTTAAACTGGATCTTAAATGTCTTTCAGTTTATATTGATGAGTGGAAACACTGCAAGGGTAGTTAAAGATATTTTTGGTACAGTAGATATTTTGAAAGATTTTTATTTTACCTCCAAGTTAACAATATAGCTGCATTTAAATGGAGGTATGAAGCTATGTTGTCAAGAAGCAAATCAGAAACATCAGTTCATACAAGATGCTAATCCAATACAGCAATGTATTCCACTGTACAGGTATAGGATCCCTTATCCGGAAACCCGGAAATTATGGAATGGCTGTCTCCCATAGACTCCTTTTTATCCAAATAATCCAAATTTTTAAAAATTATTTCCTTTTTCTATATAATAATAAAACATTAACGTGTACATGATTCTAACTAAGATATAATTAATCCTTATTGGAAGCAAAACCAGCCTATTGGGTTTATTTAATGTTTAAATGAATTTCTAATAGACTTAAGGCATGAAGACCCAAATTACAGAAAGATCAGTTATCTGGAAAACCCCAGGTCCCGAGCATTCTGGATAACAGGTCCCATTCCTGTACAAAACCCAATATTAAATCGATACGGGACCTGCCAGAAAGCCTAGAAACAAAACTCCTTTACTCCACCTTCTTACCTGCTCATCCACGTAGTTATCAATTCTTTTCTGACACTCCAGCCATTCTTCGGAAACCTGATTCATTTCCTGTTCCAACTGGTGATACCTTTGAAGCAAGGTACTGTACATATCTTCACTGTAAGAATCATGGGAGGCTGTTCCGAGCCTATGGAAAAGGATAACCAATGCAGCTTCTTAATGCGGCAAACAATATGGACGTTTTAGGATAAATGAGTTATATAAAGTGGTTCAGACCATGGAGCAGTTATTACAGATCAGATTTCTGATTATATTTTGCCACCACTCAATTAAAAAAGTATAAAAAAAATTTAACGGAGAACTAAACCCTAAAAAGGAATATGTAAAATAAAAATGCTGTATTTTATAGAATGACCATATTACACCAGCCTAAAGTTTCAGCTTGTCAATAGCAACAATGATCCAGTACTTCAAACTTATCAAAGGGGGGTCACCATCTTGGAAAGTGTCTGTGACACTCACATGCTCAGTGGGCTCTGAGCAGCTGTTGAGAAGCTAAGCTTAGGGGTTGTTGCTAATTTACAAGTAGAAAATAAGGTTGGTCTGTAATAAAAGATGATGCTTCAAGGTTGATTATTAAATTCTGATGCTAATTGCACTGGTTTCTGTACTGACATGTAGTAATTATCTGTTTTAATTACTAATCAGCCTTATATTGTGATGTTCTATGTGTACTGTATATTGTGAGTAGGTCCCTAAGCTCAGTAAGTGACGGCAGCACAGAGCATGTGCAGTGAATCAGCAGAAAAGAAGATGGGGAGCTACTGGGGCATCTTTGGAGACACAGATCTTTACTGCTAAAAGGTTGTGGTTGCCTTGAGCTGGTACAGAAGCACAAAACATAACGTACAACAGTGATCACCAACCAGTAGCTCGCAAGCAACATGTTGCTCACCAACCCCTTGGATGTTGCTCCCAGTGAAATCAAAGCAGGTGCTCATTTTTGAATTCCAGGCTTGGAAGCAAGTTTTGGTTGTATAAAAACAAATGTACTGGCAAACTTCCTATAAGCTGCCAGTCCATATAAGGGATACAAAACAGCTAATAACAGCCCTTATTTGACATTCCCATGGACCTTTTTCATGCTTGTGTTGCTCTTCAAGTCTTTTTTACATTTAAGTGGCTTGGAAATAAAAAAAGGTTGGGGACCACTGATGTACAACATTTCTAGCCTACTGCTATAGTTAAGCTTTCGTTCTACTTCAAATAAGTGAGGTGTAAAGGATATCCATTCAAATATACAAGAGATTGGATAATCCAAAATAAAGAATGTCAGAAGGCCCCTGACCAACTATTCTGTTTGACTTCCACAATGCACCAGTGCTACCCCATATATTTGACTTGGCAAGCACCATACTTGCATCACATAGCAATCCCACCAAAAGCTGACCTGGTAATAGCTTTCAGGGAGCATGCACTTTGTTTTCAATTGCACTGGAAGCACCGGCACCGGTTGTTGCCAACAACACTGCAACAGGGGTGCGTTTCGAGAGTCGGTTGATGCCCTTCAGTTCAGCCAATATTCATGCTACAGCTCTGTAATAAAAACTAAAATACAACCTACCTTAACTGTGAGACCAGTGCCGGCAGGCTGTTTTGTAGCAGCGGTTCAGAAAATACTAGATTTTCAAATAGGTGCTTATTGTGCAATTCCCACGTCACCTGGAATTTCTTTAAATGTTCATTTTCCTATGTTTAAGAGGAGACAAAGTGGTGTGGAAAGGTCAAAAATCTCTTTTCAAAGTCCATCTCAGTATAGATTTATTAAAACAACAACTGGAATTTCACCCTCACCAGAGTGACGAGAAAGGTGCCGATTGTGCATGCCGCTTGACAAAGAGCGCTATATTCCTCAAGGAGCAGCGAGATAAACTGATGGGCTTGCGGGGGGCCCTGGATAGTGGAATTGACCTTAAAACCGATCGACAAATGCTTGAGTAAACGGACTTTCATTTCCAATACGTACTCTCGCGCTTGCTGCTCTAGCCGCTGGTACAGTTGATAAGGGTCTCTTTCACACAACCTAGGCACGGAAAGGTAGAACAGGATAAGATAAAACGGGTTGGTCACCTTTAAGTGAACTTTTAGTATGATGTAGAGGGTGAAATTCTGAGACAACTTGCAATTGGTTTTCATTTTTTATTATTTATGTTTCTTTAGTTATTTAGCTTTTTATTAAGTAGCTCTCAATTTTGCAGTTTGAGCAATTTTGTTGCTAGGGTCTAAATTACCCTAGCAACCAACCACTGTTTTGAATAAGAGACTGGAGTATGAATAGAAAGATGAAGAAACAATAACAATACATTTGTAGCCTTGCAAAGCATTTGTTTTTTCAGATGTGGTCAGTAAAATTTGAAAGCTGTAAAGAGTCAGAAGAAATAGGCAAATAATTAAAACACTCTAAAAGAAATAATGAAGGCCAATTGAAAAGTTGCTTAGAATTGACCATTCTTTAATATACAAAAATTTAGTGTAAAGGTGAAGCACCCCTTTAATAACTGCAACCAGATATAGTCATCCTGGCAGGCTGTTGTCTTGTTGCTTACATAAAGGTTATCCAGAAAGCTCCGAATTACGGAAAGGCTGTCTCCCATAGACTCCATTTTACCCATATCATCCAAATTTTTTTAATGGATTTCCTTTTTCTCTGTAATACTAAAACAGTACCTTGTACTTGATCCCAACTAAGATATAATTAATCATTATTGGAGGCAATTTAGGCACCAAAGTGCGGTCAGTTAAGAAGCCCTATATATGTATGAGGTATAATGGGTGGAAAGAAGCATCACTACAGTGTTCAATATTGAAATAAAGGTATGGCCAGCACTGATGTAAAGCTATGATCAAGTACCGGATGGTATGAAACACGCAAGGTGGGCCATATTGGGTCAGTATGTACCTTTTTAATGTGATATGTAATAAATTTTGAATTTCATTTAATTAATTTTTAGTCATGGGACATATCAGATATATAGTTTATTGTAAGTGCCCTGGGAACTGGAGCAAGTCCCTTTAACTCACTTGTACATTATGAACTAGCTATATAGCCTCCCCTATCATAGGTATATTGGTTTTACAAGAGAAAGCTTCCCATGAGTAGGATCAAGAGTCGACCACACTGGAAAAGGAAATAAATTCTATAATTCGCAGCATAACATAACTCGTTAATTCAATTTCTTCCTCTATATATATAACAAACAAAGGAAAGTTGCGCTCACCACTATTTTTTAAAACCATTAGGCGGGGGTGCAATGAGGGTGTGACCACAAAATACATATAGTCAACTACAAGAGTCCTCTGCACTCAACCCATCAATATATTTAAGACAGCGACATTTTGTGCATACTGCTACTGAAAAATGCCTTACCCTTTAAACAACACAGTCTTATATATCCATATATTGCAATATATTTAAGCTGGCCAACTACGTCACAGTCATCCCATATCTGGCCAGTCCTATGCTCAATTTTATCTGATTCATTAAGAATTCTATTGCTTAATTATACATTTTACAAAGGGACTAAGTTTTACCTGCAACTTACTCGCTGCTTTCAAAGTAAAACTCCCAAACTTGGCTGCCCTTTTATTAGACACCAGTGGGATCACCTGACTATAGCTGGGAAGGGTGGGAGCTACAACATGGAGCTGGTCACTGCTCCTGTATAACTATAACAAACAAGGGAAAGTTGCGCTCACCACTATTTTTTAAAATATATATATATAATGTTCAAAGTGGACCAGCACACCAAATCAAAAAAGGTTTATTTCAACATCACTCAAGTGTCCAACGTTTCGGCCCACTTTATATATGTGAATGTCTATATATATATATATATATATATATATATATATATATATATATATATATATATATATATAGTGCTGGTACTGTGGGAATATATATATATATATATATATATATATATATATATATATATATATAGTTATGTGCTCCCTTGCTTCCCACAGTCTTGTTAATGCTCCTTTCTGGCTTCTATGGTGTTGCTTGGCAACATGAACACTCCCGGAGTTAATGAAGGGGGTAATGCAGCACACCTACCTATTTTCAATGCACAGCAAGAATTAGGAAAACTTGCACTGATAGCGAGACTGGAATTGGCAGGAATCTTAGCTTAAATTCTACAGATGCACTCGCCATTTAATGGTAATTGTGGCCAAGGAGGAGAAAAAGTTGTATAAAAAAAATACAAAAAAAAACACTAGGGACTATTCAGATATCTATGCATAGCCTCTCCCAAGGCAAATGGTATTACAGCAGGTAAAAAGAAATTACCTATCTACCAAGTCTTTCATTCCATCTTTATCTGGAACTAGCGATTGGTCCTGGTCATCTGCCAATGGGGTTCCTGCTTGACGGTATATGCAGCGGATCATGTACCGCACGTCTGACCAATAATTTTGGAGCTGCTGGGATTCCCTTTCAGTCTCTGCTGAAATTTCCCTGCAAGGAGCAAAAGTTAAACCAGTGTAGAAACAAGGCAGAAAGCTCCAAAACCAAACTAAAAACCAAAAAATGCACTGTAAAAAAATCCTGTACATATACAGAATTTGTATTTGTTAACTGCCCGATACAAATCTATAGCACATACAAAGCAACTGGCAGATGTAGGTTCCAGTCTCCTGTGTGTGAACAGAGGAGGTGGGTTTGTTTTTTTTATTTTTTTCTCTTTATTTATTTTTTTCACAAAGCGATAACTTTAAAGGGGTTGTTCAACTTCGAGTTAACTTATAGTATGATGTAGAGAGCGATATTCTGAGACAATTTGCAATTGGTTTTAATTTTTTTTTATTTGTGGTTTTTGGGTTATTTAGCTTTTGATTCTGCAGCTCTCCAGCTTGCAGTTTCGTCAATCTGGTTGCTAGGGTTAAAATGACCCCAGCAACCATGCATTTATTTGAATAGGACACTGGTTAACCACCCGTTTAAGTCGGCACTTGGCTAGGCCACCTTTGTGGCAAATGTATTATCATCAACATGAGTGAAGAAATCCTATGGAGGGGGCATATCAAAGGAGTGACAATTTTTATGTATAGCCCACAGGTCCCCAACATGGTCAGCTCTATTAGCAGCAAATATAGAACAACTGCACTACTGCTTATATGAACAACAGTATTGTAAATATTTCTAAGCAGACATTGGCGAGAATAAAATGAATCACTTACCGGCGTTCATTGCATGCTTCACAGCTACAAGCTAGGTCAGGGGACGTGGAATTATTGAGGGCTACAGTGGATGGAATGGTCTGGGCTCCGACGAGAATTCTTCCTCCACCCAACGTCTCCTGCTTAGACCCACTGTTTCCAGGTGGCATGTGCAATAGGAAATCTTGACTCTTTATAAACAAAGAAATGGCACCAAATGTCTTTCATTAGATTTTTAAAAAAATAAATAATTAAAACACTTAGGGGGGGGTACATCGTATAAGAGAACTACAAGAAACAGCCAACAATTCTTGGTCTTTGAACCTTCTGGCCTTAAAAATCAATCACCATTGTTGGTATCTCAAAACACTATTTACATTGAGCCTTAAAGGAAAAACTTCACCCCAAAATGAATATTTAAGCAACAGATAGTTTATACCATATTAAAGGGCACCAATCATGACCAAAATCATTTACTAAGTAAATACACTATGTGAAAGTTCAAGAAATCCGATTTTTAAAACAGTTAGAATTGTTTGTATAATGTAAATGATCAGCTCACTATAACTTCTGCAAGATCTCCCCTATCTCCCCTGCAGTTCTAGCTGAGGCAGCCATCTTGGATTTCACTGGCTCCTCCTACCTATATCTTCCCAGCCAACTGTAGCTCTGAAATCTCGCACATGTTCAGTTCAAATTCCTTGTTTGCTTATCAACCCTTCTAAGCTATTTTCAAATCAGCCAAACCTGTGTGTTAGTTGCTGTACAGTAGTGCTGCCACCTGCTGGAAGTTAGCAGGTGGCAGCACTTCTAGTGGATGAGTTTACTAAAACAAGGCATTCTGGGTAGAATACTCAAAGCAGTGTTACAATCTGAGCATGCTCCTGAAATTTGCACATTAGAGTCTCTCTTATAGTCTCAATATGGCCTCCCTCAGTGAAAGAACCCATTTGACAAAGTAAGGGATTTTTTTTTTTTTTTTTTTAAAACCTGCAGTTTTTTCAAAAAACTATATATGTAGTTTGATTAAACGTGTTTAGCTTGTACTGGTCAGATTGTTAATATGTGTTTGATTTTGGCTGTGATAGGTGCCCTTTAAGTGGCATATGAATCTTACCAAATTGGAATATATATTTAAGTAAATATTGCCCTTTTACATCTCTTGCCTTGAGCCACCATTTTGTGATGGTCTGTGTGCTGCCTCAGAGATCACCTGACCAGAAATACTGCAGCTCTAACTGGAAGTGTGGAAGCAAAAGACAGAATTCTGTCTGCTAATTGGCTCATGTGACCTAACATGTATGGTTTGTTTGTGTGCACATTTCCAGGGCAATTTTCTATTTAGGATTACCCAATGGCACATACTACTAAAAGGTATATTATGAAAATGGTTTATTTACATGAAAAGCAGGGTTTTACACATGAGCTGCTTTATAAGAGGCCTACATTGTTTGGGGGTATAGTTTTATTTTAAGCCAGCATGGACCCCGGCTGTGATGTATCTGCTTGACTAGACTTTAACAGAACCTTGTGTTTTATACATTTCTTTATGTATTAACTCTATATGTGCCCTAGTCAAATTAGCCCCTAAAGCCTTACTATGCGGGTGGCACAATGGTTTAAATGTACAGCTGTAAATTGTTCTTTGTATAGTAACAAGGCAATGTAAATCTTTGCTCTTTGTTTTTATTGAGCATTATTAATGGATCTGCTTGCTTACTCAAAGGGCACACATGTAGGGGCAGATTTATCAAGAATCAAATTGAAAGTTCAATTCGAAATTCACATTTTCGAGGTTTTTTTAATGGTCAAAACGGTCAAATTCTACTAGGGAGTTGTTCAAAAATTTCGGTTTTCTAGATTCATCATACTCTGACCCTTCAAGAACTCAAATTAGATTATTTGTCACCTAAAACCTGCTGAATAGCTGTTTAAGTCAATGGGACAGGTCCAGGGATCAATTTTGAGTTGTTTGCAGGCTTCCTGACATTCTAGTTTTTTTCGGAGAAATAACTCGAATCGAGCTTTTAAAATTCAAATTTTGTTTTCGGGTCAATTTAATTCATCAGAGTTTGAAAAATTGTATTTTTCTAAATACATTTCGATTGATCGAATTTCAAATTTATGGGAGTTTTTAAAAACTCACTGATAAATGAGCCTCCCAATGCACCCTAGTTAAATTAGCCCATAAAGCCTCACTATACTGGTGGCACAATGTTTAAAATGCACAATAACCTGTAAATTGTATAGTAACAAGGATATCGAAATCTTAAAAACTGTTTTTATTGAGCCTATGGGTCCATGGCTGGCCCTATAATGATGGACCATGCTACAGACTGTGTGCCTTTGGTGCTCTCGTTACTGGATTATTTATGGATCTGCTTGCTTACTCAAAGGGCACACACCAAGTGATAGTCAAAAAATACAATGAAAGAAGTAAGACCTCCTTGCTGCTTCATAGCTATATACTTTGATGTGATTATGGGTCCTATATGGACCATCAGGCTAGAGGTTTCTAGATGTATGTACTCAAGACCCCTTTGCTGTGCCACCTTCCCTAGTACAGGTATAGGATCCGTTATCCTGAAATCCATTATCCAGAAGGCTCCGAATTACAGAAAGGCTGTCTCCCATAGACTCCTTTATAATCAATTAAAAATGATTTCCCTTTTCTCTGTAATAATAAAACAGTAGCTTGTACTTGATCCCAACTAAGACATAATTAATCCTTATTGGAGGCAAAATCAGCTTATTGGGTTTATTTAATGTTTACACGATTTTCTAGTAGACTTTAGGTATGGAGATTTATTACAGAAAGATCTGTTATCCAAAAAAAAACTCGGAGTCCTGAGAATTCTGGATAACAGGTCCCATACCTGTAGTGTGTTACAGACGTGGTACTAGTAGAACACTGCCCTGGCAAATCCACTGCAGCGTGAGCCTGCATTCACCAGCCAGTACTGTGTTAGTTATTCAGTAGTGTGACTGGTGAAATCCACAGAGACAGACGATGTTTTTTAACCTCCACACGACCAGCCACAGTCCCCACACTCACTTCTCATTCATGTCTGCATCAGAAATAGAAAGAATGTTTTCCTTTTCTTCATAAAGGACAAAACACTGCAGTTCAGCATGGCACCGTTACCTGGGAAGCCTGATGCAGCATGTCTGTATGTACAATCTGTATTTACTGTAACACCTCCTCGCTATACACGAACATGCGGCAGAACATGCAGCAAAACCTGCTACAGTCTGTCTCCAGCCCTCGCCGTTGTGCTGAGCAATGCAAGGAGGGGATTATACAGCCGAATACAGGCTAGCAGCTGCAAGAAGCAGCAGATTTCAATGTCAACATTACAGACACGGTGGCTGCATGCTGATATAGTATATAAATCTGAACTGGATATGTATGGAAAGGATGATGAATTTGGCTTACCATTCATTACAATGGGGAAAGGGTGTGGCAAGTTGTTGCAGATGGTCTGCTTTATTTGCCTCTTTGCAGTGATTCTTTCCTTTGCATAGGTGTGTGTGAGAGCGAGAGTGTGTGTGTGAGTGAGAGTGTGTGAGAGCGAGTGTGTGTGAGAGCGAGTGTGTGTGTATATTTAATTGTATATGTCCATTTTATATAGATAAAGAAGTCTATATAGGTATGGGACATGTTATCCAGAATGCTCAGAACATGGAGTTTTCCGGATAATGGATCTTTCCATAATTTGGATCTCCATACCTTAAGTCTAGTAGAAAATCAGAAGATCATAGCTGGAGACCACGTTTTTCTTGTTTTAAAATGTCATTTCTTTATTTGCAGAAAGTCCTGCAGGACCTAATTTTACCTCCAAAAACTGGGAAAGCTTATTGACTCGAGTATAAGCCGAGGGTGAGAAATGCAGCAGCTTCTGGTAAGTTTCAATCAAAAAATTGAGGGTTTCTGCTCCCATTGGAGGTGCCGGCGTCTCATTTTGGACGCCGGCAACCATTCTTGGATGCCGGTGACTATTCTTGGATGCCGGCGACCGTTTTTGCGCTTGACCCGAGTATAAGCCGAGGTAGCGTTTTTCAGCATATTTTGGGGGCTGAAAAACCGGGCTTATACTCGAGTATATACGGTACTAGAAAATCATGTAAAGCAAATAGGCTGGTTCTGCTTCCAATAAGGATTAATTCATCTTAGTCGGGATCAAATACAACTTACTGTTTTATTATTACAAAGAAAAAAAAAGTAAATAAATTGTATAAACATGGATACAATGGAGTCGATGGGAGAAGCCCTTTCCATAATTCGGAACTGCTGGATAATGGGTTTCCAGATACATGATCCTATACCTGCATATAAATCTGAACTTGATATGTATGGAAAGGATTATGAACTCGAGCCTACCATTCATTACAATGGGGGAAGGGTGCGGCAAGTTGCTGCAGATGTTCTGCTTTATCCATCTCTCGCAGTGTGTGTGTGTGTGTGTGTGTGTGTGTGTGTGTGTGTGTGTGTGTGTGTGTGTGTGTGTGTGTGTGTGTGTGTGTGTGTGTGTGTGTGTGTGTGTGTGTGTGTGTGTGTGTGTGTGTGTGTGTGTGTGGGTGTGTGTGTGGGTGTGTGTGGGTGTGTGTGGGTGGGTGTGTGTGTGTGGTTATATAGCTAAAGAAGTCTATACAGGTATGGGACCCGTTATCCAAAATGCTCACAACATGGGAGTTTTCCGGATTATGGATCTTTCCAGAATTTGGACCTCTATACCTTACGTCTACTTGAAAATCATGTAAACATTAAACAGACTGGTTTTGCTTCCAATAAGGATTAATTATATATTAGTTTAGATCAAGTACAAGCTACTGTTTTATTATTGTAGAAAAAAGGAATGATTTGTAAAAATTTGGATTATTTGAATAAAATGTAGTTTATGAGAGAAGACCTTTCTGAAATTCGGTGTTTTGGATAATGGGTCCCATACCTGAACATATTTATTGACAGATATAGGATGGTTATACATGAATATTTCATACATGTTATATAATAATTATATAACAATGACATTATTTTGTGTTTATTGAAGTGGTGTGTGTGCTTTTATCTTGTGTTCTGCGTACCCTTGTGGAGCAATATAAAGAAGTGCTAAATAGAATCTATGTAATAAATGCACCCACTTTGGGCCCTTAGTCACAATGCCCTCGCTGCTAATGTTTCTGTATGAACTAGAAGCCGTTATATTTTGTTTAACGTTGCTCACCACAAACAGTGTTGCTTCTATTTATATTCTATTTTGTCTTATACAGCTCTGAGGCAAAAGAAAAGAAACTAGATGCGCATTATAATGCTACGCTGTGATCTGTGCCTTTAGGCTATGCTGTGATTTATTGGAAGGAAACATTCCCTTGTTTGTTGCTAGCTTCCCTTGCTTTTTCCCCCTGCAGCTCTAGGGTTATACAGGTATGGTATCTGTTATCCAGAATGCTCAGGATCTGGGGTTTTCTGGATAATGAATCTCTGTAATTTGGATCTTCATACATTAAAGGGGTGGTTCATCTTTAAGGTAACTTTTATTATGTTATAGAACGGCCAATTCTAGGCAACTTTTCGATTGGTCTTCATTATTATTTTTTTATAGTTATTTGCCATTTTATTCTGACTCTTTGCAGCTTTCAAATGGTCGTCGCTGACTCCCTCCTAAAAAATAAATGCTCTGTTAGGCTACAAATGTATTGTTACTGATCCTTCTATTCAGGCCTCTCCTATTCATATACCAGTCTCTTATTCAAATCAAGGCATGGTTGCTAGGGTTATTTGGACCTTAGCAACCACATTGCTGAAACTGCAAACTGGATTGCTGCTGAATAAAAAGCTAAATAACAAAAACCCCAAATAATAAATAATGAAAACCAATTGCAAATTGTCTCAGAATATCACTCTTTACATTATACTAACAGTTATCTCAAAGGTGAACAACCCCTTTAAGTCTACTAAAAAATCATATAAATATTAAATAAACCCAATAGGCTGGTTTTGCTTCCAATAAGGATTAATTATATATTAGTTGGGATCAAGTACAAGCTACTGTTTTATTATTAGACAAATAAAAATATAATATTTTAAAAATCTTATTTGGATAAAATGGAGTCTATGGGAGACTGCCATACCATAATTCACAGCTTTCTGGATAACAGATCCCATACCTATACAACATAATGAAAAGTCCACATTTCCCCTTTGAAGACCTACCGTTAAAGACTGGTCTTGTGGCGTGTGAATTTCTTCATTCTCAACCGTCCGTCGGCAGTCTGAACACACCCACAGAGGAAGGTGCAGTTTGGAAGTGGATTTGGGGGAGGTGGAAAGTGCTAGTTTGCTGGAGTTTTTTGTGCCACACTCTGACAGTGTGTCCTTGCGTTCACTTCTACAAAGAAGGCAGTGGTCCCCAGTTGTGTATGGAGCCCTCTGGCCCAGACCAAACGTAAAAGGAGCCTGAATGGAGATGGATGGAAAAACAAACAGTTAAAGGGATACTATCATGGGAAAACGTTTTTTTTTTTTCCAGTTAATAGTGCTGCTCCAGCAGAATTCTGGACTGAAATCTGTTTTTCAAAAGAGCAAACAGATTTTTTTAATAATAATAATAATTTTTTTTAATATTTATTTTGAAATCTGACATGGGGCTAGATATATTATCAGTTTCCCAGCTGCCCCCAGTCATGTGACTTGATAAACTTTAAATCACTCTTTACTGCAAGTTAGAGTAATATCACCCTGCTCCCGTTCCTCCCCAGCAGCCTAACAACAGAACAATGGGATGGTAACCAGATAGCAGCTCCCTAACACAAGATAACAGCTGCCTGGTAGATCTAAGAACAACACTCAATAGTAAAATCCAGGTCCCACTCAGTTACATTGAGTAGGAGAAACAACAACCTGCCAGAAAGCAGTTCCATCCTAAAGTGCTGGCTCTTTCTGAAAGCACATGACCAGGCAAAATGACATGAGATGCAGCTACACACCAATATTACAACTAAATAAATACACTTGTTGGTTCAGGAATTATTTGCCTTATTCTTCGGACTCTTTCCAGCTTTCAAATGGGGGTCACTGACCCCATCCAAAAAACAAATGCACTGTAAGGCTACACATTTATTGTTATTGCTACTTTTTATTACTCATCTTTCTATTCAGGTCTCTCCTATTCATATTCCAGTCTCTAATTCAAATAAATGCATGGCTGCTAGGGTCATTTGGGCCCTAGCAACCAGATCACTAAACTGCAAAGCTGCTGAATAAAAAGCGAAATAACTAAAAAAAAAAAAAAACAAATAAATGAAAAACAATTGCTAATTGTCTCCGTATATCGCTCTCTACAACATACTTAAAGTTAACTCAAAGGTGAACAACCCCTTTAAAGCAGAATATAATGTGGGGGGAAAAAACATTTTTATTTAAAAAAAACTCCTCTCTCAAGTGGATTTTTATATGCAACAATCGAGAAATTAGAAAAGAAAGTTATTACCTGGGGCACTTGAGAAAACTCTGTACCAAGGGGACCATCTGTGAAGGGGGTACCGTTCAATGCAATCTAGGGGGAAAATAAAATATGAATGTGAATAAACTCCATTTGAAGCAAATAATTCTCTATCATGGCAATGTTAGGTTGCTTTTGTTATATTGTTATTATTATATTATATTTTAGTTGGGATCAAGTACAAGGAAATCATTTTTCAAAAGTTGACCATTTTGATAAAAGTATAAAAATTAAATTAGAATTTTTGTCTCTCAATCAAAGAATTGAAAACACTGTATATAACTGGTTTTAAGCCACCCTTCATATTTACATTATTATCAGTTTTAATCAAGTAGCATGCAACACTTTTTCAGAAGAGAATATAAACACTGACACTAATTTAAATGACAATTACATTTAAAGCTGCTGTAAATATTGCATGCAGGGCTGCCATTAGAAATCACGGGGCCCCGTACAACAAAATTTTTGGGGCCAGCTGGGCACCGCTCACCCAGGCCCCGCCCCAGATCCCGCCCACTCCACACCACAGTTAAAAGACGACACAGACATCAGCGCTAAAAAGGTACCCCCCCCCACACACACAAGTTATAAAAAGCTATTTATGGTCAGGGCCCCCTTATAAGTAAAAAAAAAAAAAAAAAAAAAAAAAAAACTGTGGTGCCAGGGCCCCCATAAAAGTTTTTTTTTTTAAAAAAATGGTGGTCAGGGCCCCCTACAAGTTACAAAAAATAATTGGTGACCAGGGCCCCCCTATAAGTTAAGAAAAAAAACATTGGCGCCAGGTTCCCCATAAAAGTTTTTTTTACACAAACATTGCCAGTGCCCCCCTTACAAGTTAAAAAATTTGGGACCCCAAAGAATATTTTTTTTAAAAAAAAAAAAAAACCTTGGCACCAGAGCCCCCTTACAAGTTAATAAAATTGGGGCCCCAAGAATATTTTTTTTTAAAAAACCTTGGCGCCAGGGCCCCCTTACAAGTTAAAGAAAAATTGGGACCCCATAAAATATTTTTTTTAAAAAAAAATTGGTGGCAGGGGCCTATAGAGTATTAAAATAAAACATTGGTGGCCAGGGGATTAAAAAAAAAACAGATGTGTCAGTAAAATTGAACTCGTGGCTTCAGGACTTCAATTATAGCTGTTTTCGTGACATTGTGTCCTTTCGCCACAGACTTCGTCTGTTAGGCACTTCCACATTTGGCTGTTCGGGACTTCGATCGGGCGGTGCGGCTTCGGAGCTGTAAAGGGGGGCCCGGCTCTTCAAAAAGTGCAGCACTGCTGGGCCCCCCTTCAGGCCTGGGACACTTGTCCCCCCTGATGGCATGAATGAATGTTATAGCGCCAAAATGGTTTATCAAGGGAACATACAGTGTACTTTTCCCTATACTGGACAATCTATGCCTTCCACAGAGCGACACTGGTTTTTCCTACCATATCATTCTGTGAGCAGCAAAATCAGGTTAACTGCACACTAACTTATTAGCCCATGAGCTGCTTCTGAATTAAAGTGATTGTTCACCTTTAAATCAATTTTTAATATGATGTAGAGAGTCAATTTGCAATTGGTTTTCATTTTTTATTATTTGTGGTTTTTGAGTTATTTAGCTTTTTATTCAGCAGCTCTGCAGTTTGTAATTTCAGCAATCTGGTTGCTAGGGTCCAAATTACCCTAACAACTACACATTTAGACTGGAATATGAATAGGAGAGGCCTGAAAGAAAGATGTGTAATAAAAAGTAGCAATAACAATAAATGTGTAGCCTTACAGAGCATTTGTTTTTTAGATGGGGTCAGTGACCCACCATTTGAAAGCTGGAAAGAGTCAGAAGGCGGCAAATAATTTAAAAAAAACTATAAAAAGTTGCTTACAATTAACCATTTTATAACATACTAAAAGTTAACTTAAAGGTGAACCACCGCTTTGATCTATGTCAAATGGGAAAGTGCTAGTGACAATATGTAGCAATTCATAGTACAGAAATGGGATCCGTTATCAGGAAAGCCTCAGGTCCTGAGCATTTCTGGATAACAGGTCCCATACCTGTACTTGTAATTGATTGTAACTTAATCCAAAATAGCAGACTAATTGGTCTTGGAATTCTACATTCTAAACATCAAATGGCATTCTGCAATGAAAGAAAAATAATCTTAAAAGGAGAACTACTTGACATTGTTTGCCTTATTTTAATTTCCTTTTCTTTCTTTTGTTTACTGTAAAAATTCTTTGTACACATTGAAAACTAATAAAAACATTTTTGGAAAAAAAAAAAGGAGAACTAAAGCCTAACTAAAGAAGTAGGTAGAAATGTTGTGCATTATGTTTTGTGCTTCTGTACCAGCCCAAGGCAACCACAGCCCTTTAGCAGTAAAGATCTGTGTCTCCAAAGATGCCCCAGTAGCTCCCCATCTTCTTTTCTGCTGATTCACTGCACATGCTCTGTGCTGCTGTCACTTACTGAGCTTAGGGACCCACTCACAATATACAGTACACATAGAATAGAAATGTCACAATATAAGGATGATTAGTAATTAATACAGATAATTACTACATGGCAGCACAGAAACCAGTGCAATTAGCATCAGAATTTAATAATCAGCAAACCTGTAGCATCAGCTTATATTACAGCCAGGGAAGCTCATTTTCTGCTGGATAATTAGTGACGAGCCCTAAGCTTAGCTTCTCAACAGCTGCTCAGAGCCCACTGAGCATGTGAGTGTCACAGACACTTTCCAAGATGGTGACCCCCTGTGACAAGTTTGAAGTCCTGGATCATTGCTGCTATTGACAAGCTGAAACTTTAGGCTGGTGCTATAAGTTCACTATATAAAATATGGCATTTTTAGCCATATTTGTTTTTAGGGTTTAGTTCTCCTTTAACTCACAACACTTCCTTTACTTCCCCTTGAAGGAAAATATATATTATGTCTTACTGTCCTGGCTTGTGATGGAATATGCCGATACTACAACTTAAAGCAGACCGGCCCCCCCATCCCGAATTTTCAGCAGGAAAAAACTTGAATTTCATGAAGGCTATAAACATCTTTAAATGGTCCTCTACCACTGATTCCTACATGACTGACAGATTTTAGACAGTGTATTTTTTTTTGGATTTGAGCTATTTTCAGGATCGTGGTAAAATAAAACTCAAAAATTTCGAGTTCTTTGAAAGATTTAAGTTTTTTTAACCTGAAATGTTATTTTTGACCAAAAAATATAATTGGAAAACCTAATAAATAATAAAGTCTGGGTAGCCCCGAGAAGGAAGAGACAGGTGCAAGGAGAAATCACTTCCCACACCAAATTTAAATAAAGGTGCACATAAAACAACAAGCCAAGTATCTTTAAAGACGCATTTGCTCAAAGCCACAAGTTCACAGAGTTCAACCGTTGCTAAAGAGAGTCCTGACCTCAGAATAAACGAGTAACTGTAACATGAACGTCCCCACGGGACATGGATAATAATGTGGTTGTTTTGGAATGAAACTATGTATACATTACACCCAGAGTTATGATGCATCATATTCCAGTCTCTTATTCAAATCAATGCATGGTTGATTGCTGGTTAAAAAGCTGCTGAATAAAAAGCCAAATAACTCAAAAACTAAAAATAATGAAAAATTCAATCAATTACAAATTTTCTCTCTACATCATACTAAAAGATAGCTGAAAGGTGAACAGCCCCTTTAATGAAGGGTTGGTGTGTAGGGATGCACCGATTCCACTATTTTGAATTCCGCCAAACCCCCGAACAATTCAGCCGAATACCGAACCGAATCTGAATTTGCATCTGCAAATTAGGGGTGGGAAGGGGAAACCATTTACTTCCTTGTTTTGTGACAAAACGTCACGCGATTTCCCTCCCTGACCCTAATTTGCTTATGAAAATTAGGATTCGGTTCGGCTGGGCAGAAGGATTCGGACAAATCCGAATCCTGCTGAAATAGGCAGAATCCTGGTCGAATTCTGGATTCGGTGCATCACTTCCTAAAGGTGGCCATACACGGGCCGATAAAAGCTGGCGACAGACCATGTCGGCAGCTTATTGGCCCGTGTATGGGGGCCCCCCGACGGGCTTCCCCAATCGAGATCTGGCCGAAAGTCGGCCAGATCTCGATCGGATGGGTTTAAAAATCCCGTCGGATCGCGGCCGCATCTATTCGTTGATGCGGTCCCGCAATCCGACCGCCCGTTTGTGAATGCTGGGATCTGATCGTTGGGCCCTAGGGCCCACGATCGGATCTGCCCGATATTGCCCACCTCAAGGTGGGAATATCGGAGGCAGATCCGCTCGTTTGGCGACATTGCCAAACGAGCGGATCTATCCATGTATGGCCACCTTAACAGTCAGGAGGGGGTTAGTCAATCACAAACCTGCAGTTACACAATCAAAGACAGGCGTCTGTTCCCTATCAGGTCAGCCTGAGAGATGAGCAGGATGGGTGGGATTAGTAGGGTTTTTGCAGAAATTTTCAATAAAGTAACCAAAAGCACCACTTTTTTTTTTTTTTTTTTTTTTTAAAGCACATTACTTTATTTAATTGAATATAACACTCACACATTGTTTTTTGTTTTGTTTTTACAAAATATGTCTCCTTCACGGAGTCGTCCCAGTACCTCAGAAGCCTGAAACAAGAACAAAGACAACCAAACTATGCACAAAAATCAGTAATAAACAGGGGTCCAAACAGTTATCAATCTGTTTATACAAATGGTCCATCTAAAGGAGCAGTAACACCAAAAAATTTAAGTGTTTTAAAGGAATGACAAAATAATGTACTGTTCCCCTGCATTGGTAACACTGCTTTGTTTGCTTCACAAACACTACTATAGTTTATATAAACAAGCTGCTGTGTAGCCATGGGGGCAGCCATTCAAGCACAGGATACACAGTAGATAACAGATAAGTACTACTATAGTTTATATAAACAAGCTACTGTGAAGTCATGGGGGCAGCCATTTAAGGGTAAGGCCACACGAGGAGATTCAGGGAGAATGGCTTGAATGGCTGCCCCCATGGCTACACAGCAGCTTGTTTATATAAACTATAGTAGTACTTATCTGTTGTGTATCCTGTGCTTGAATGGCTGCCCCCATGGCTACACAGCAGCTTCTTTTTATAAACTATAATAATGTTTCTGAAGCAAACACACCGGTTGTACCAGTGCAGCACAACAGTACATTATATTTGTATTTTTATTATCAAGTATATTAAGAGCGCCAACATAGTGCACATATGACTTTAAAACACTTGTTTTTTGATATTACTGTTCTTTGAAGGCTTTGTACAAGCATGAGCATGTATGGGGGGGGGGGACAGTCAGACAGTTCTCAAACTGGTTTCTTGTTTAAAAGGCAATGTGTGCCAATGTGTGAGGACAGGTCAATGCTTCACCTCTTGCTAGTTCATAAAGAGATGAATAAGAGCAAGCCTCCCAAGAGTCACCAAGATAACTGCATTAATTATCACGTAACGCATAAAATAAACCAGCTCACACCACTGATGAGCTATTTACATATTTGTGACTACTAAAATGGCTTTGGCTAGTCTCTGAAATACAAAGGTAGTATTTGCACCTCCGAGTAAGAAAATATACAGCTCATTACTTCCGAAACTGGGAGGTTTCTGGAAACAAACAGTAACATAAGGGAAAAGGATGTGATCCAACAGTCACTACTCAAAATAAATAGAGAACTGCACAGTCCTAATGATTACGTAAGCCAGCGGTCCCCAACCTTTTTTGCCCCAGGGACCAGATTAAAGCAAGAATTTTTTTTTCCATGGGTGGGGAGAGGGGGGGTCGCATAATAAAACACAAACTAGTCACAGAGCATACATACAAAAACATTTGCTTTTTTAGCTTAGCTCGTGGGCTTGCCAAAAAAATGTGCAAACAGTATTTTGGTCATTCCGGTGACCGGCACAAAGCTTCCTGGGCAACGCACATGGTATTGGCCCCCAATCTTTTTTGCCCCAGGGTCTGGTTTCAAGCAAGACAATTTTTCCAGGGGGGGTGTTGCATAATAAAACACACTGTGGAGCTGCACTCACATATAATTTGGGTCATTGTCTTCGAAGTGGAGACCAGAGCCCAGTTCGGGGCCCCATTTGGCACAGCCCGTGGCCCGGTGGTTGGCGACCCCTGATGTAAGCCACTTCTTTTTCTCTTTGGCTAGCCAGTGAACCAAGCACTCGCTCCGTTTCATTAATGAACAAGAGTAGGAGTTGCAGTACCTGCATACAATGGAATTTGTACTTGACCATAACTTTGCTTCATTGACAGATAAGTGGCAAAGAAAGTTCCAAATTACAGAAAGATTCCTTAACCAGAAAACCCAGACCCACCCCTACAATCTACCACCCAACCGAGATCTGTGATCCTGTCATTTGGCTACAACAGAATTAGGGATGCACCGAATCCAGGATTCGGTTCGGGATTCGGCCAGGATTCGGCCTTTTTCAGCAGGATTCGGATTCGGCCGAATCCTTCTGCCCGGCCGAACCGAATACAAATCCTAATTTGCATATGCAAATTAGGGGTGGAGAGGGAAATTGCGTGACTTTTTGTCAGAAACCAAGGAAGTAAAAAAATTTTCCTCTTCTCACCCCTAATTTGCATATGCAAATTAGGGTTCGGATTCGGTTCGGTATTTGGCCGAATCTTTCACGAAGGATTCGGGGTTCGGCCGAATCCAAAAAAGTGGATTCGGTGCATCCCTAAACAGAATGTTGCTGTACACATGTATGGACACATGGAACATATCAGCCATCTTTAGAACTGTAACAGTTTTCATTACGATTCGTAAATATGTATGATGCAGCCAATTTCTTCCTACAGTAAACAGCAATAAAAATAAGTGTTTGGTTTGTCAAGAAGTCCAAGCAAATACGAGCATGAAGAGAGTAAATGGGACAGTACAACACTGGCTTATTCTAAGGTAGAGTCCCGCAGTGGTTACCGCGAGTTACCCGAAAAAAAAAAAAGCGGGTAACCCGCGGGTTGCGGGTAGAAGTTTCAGGTGTGGGTATAGACGTGGGCCATCTGTTCTGCGTGTCGTGCCGCGGGTCTTCAATAGCAAATTTTACTTCATTTTTTTTATGATCACGCCTACTTCTGATGATGTCAATTCCGGTTTACAATGACAGCACTTCCTAATTCTTGATGGTCAGCGGATAGGGTTGCAGATAAGGTACTTGCGGGTCGGGTAGCGGGTAGGAATGTGGGTCCCGGGTTGTGTTTAACAAATTGGTTCCGTTTAGGACTCAATTCTAAGGAACATTAAATGAAACTCACTCTGGCAATTCGTTAAATGCCAACAAATCAATGAGTAGAGAGAAGAATAAAGTACAACAAGATCAGGGATGAGATGGTTTGTAAGAAGTCTGTGCAGAGACTTAACCTTGGCTTGAATCTATACAGCTTTGCATTGCCCTCAGATAAGCAGCAGTGTTCATGGTATATATCTGCCCATATACAGGGCATTACAACGGGCCTCCCAGAACAATATCTGGCCATAAATCGGGCAGGTTTGATTTTCCCTTTCGACAGAGGACCGAATCGACTGGTTGATACAGTCCTGTCAGCGTCCATTGCCATCGTTGTAATTCAATAGTTTAGCCCTAGGTCCAATCGTATTAGCCAGATATTGCCCTGCTTTTGGTGTGCATATCAGGTTAAAGGGATACTGTCATGGGGAAAAAAATTGTTTTCAAAATGAATTAGTTAATAGTGCTGCTCCAGCAGAATTCTGCACTGAAATCAGTTTCTCAAAAGAGCAAACAGATTTTTTTTATATTCAATTTTAAAATCTGACATATTGTCAATTTCCCAGCTGCCCCAGGTCATGTGACTTGTGCCTGCACTTTAGGAGAGAAATGCTTTCTGGCAGGCTGCTGTTTTTCCTTCTCAATGTAACTGAATGTGTCTCAGTGGGACATGGGATTTTACTATTGAGTGCTGTTCTTAGGCTAGGGCCACACTAGGCGATAGCGCCGCGATTTGACTCGCGGCGACTTTTCGCCTCAACTTTTAATCCGCAATCGCTGGGGAAACTTTTGCGCTGGCGTCTATGGGGAATCGCGAAAAATCGACAGCGTAAAAACACATGCGGCGATCTTTTTTCTACTGTCGCTCGAAATTGCCTCGCTAGGCGATTTCGAGCGACAATAGAAAAAAGATCGCCGCGTGTGTTTTTACGACGCGATTCCCCATAGACGCCAGCGCAAAAGTTTCCCCAGCGATTGCGGATTAAAAGTCGCGGCGAAAAGTCGCCGCGAGTCAAATCGCGGCGCTATCGCCTAGTGTGGCCTTAGCCTTAGATCTACCAGGCAGCTGTTATCTTGTGTTGGGGAGCTGCTATCTGGTTACCTTCCCATTGTTCTTTTGTTTGGCTGCTGGGGGGAAAAAGGGAGGGGGATGATATCACTCCAACTTGCAGTACAGCAGTAAAGAGTGATTGAAATTGAATATAAAAAAAAATCTGTTTGCTCTTGGGCCAACTAATGAATGAAATCTATTCCCTAACCTGCAAATTGTAAGGCAACAAATTACCCTGCTTGATTTAATCCAGAAAATGGTGACTGACATTTGCCTGCGATTAATTTAGATCACTGCATCTAAAGTGATTGACACACTGTGATCCTCATTATTCTGCATCAAAGGTTATTTTCAGCCCACTTTGTCACCCATGGGCGTCATTGTCCTGCACAGATTCTGTCTTCTTCTTTTGACTCTTTCCAGCTTTCAAAAGGGGGTCACTGACCCCTTCTAAAAAACAAATGCTCTGTAAAGCTACACATTATTATTATTGCTACTAAAAGTTAAATCAAAGGTGAACAACCCCTTCAAGCTGCTGCAGGATTCTACAAGGATTGGGTTGAGCATTTTGTGTTCCCCTCCAGCAGCAACTAAAGCTGGCCATAGATGTAAAGATTTTTAAAAGATCTTTTCGTTATCGTGAGATCAAGATTATCTTGAAACGATCGTTTAAATGTACGATTTGTCAATCAACTAAAAAAGCCATTTCAAGCGATATTGTCTAGTTAGATTGCACTGTGACCGGTGAAAAATTATTAACCTGACCAATCGATTTTCTGACACATGTTGGACGAAAAATCACTGATGCACAATCATTCCATTCCCAAGAACCTCCCGATAATTTGGTTGGATTGCACTAAAATCGGTCGTTCACCAAAGAAAAATCTTTGCGTCTATGGGGACCATAACAGAAAACTATAGAGACTACAGTTGCTTGGATTTCCAATACAGAGGTTTCACCGCTTTCTGCTTGGTAATACCAGCCATAGAGAGAGCATGACTAATAGTAAGTAAAGTTTAGGCTAATGGCACATGAAGTGCTAGTTTAGGAATAAGTTAGCCTGGCACTAACCCTGGTAGCATGACCTGCAACATGCACTTGGCATCCTTTTCCTAAAAGACACATGGTTCTACGATGTGGTATGCTAAATTTGCACAGACGATGGATAATCTAGTTTCTATTTCAGGGGTCCCCAACCTTTTTTACCTGTGAGCCACATTCAAATGTAAAAAGAGTTGGGGAGCAACACAAACATTAAGAAGTCACTTGGGGTGCCAAATAAGGGCTGTGCTTGCCTATTTTGGTAGCCCCTATGTTGACAGGCAGCCAACAAGGGGCTCTACTTGCCACTATACTTAGTTTTTATGCAATTAAAACTTGCTTTCAGGCTTGAAATTCAAAAATAAGCACCTGCTTTGAGGACCCTGAGAGCAACATCCAAGGGGTTGGAGAGCAACATGTTGCTCACGAGCTACTGGTTGGGGATCACTGTTCTATTTTAATCAGGCAGCTTCCTAAGAACATAGAATGAAACCTATATGAGTTATCAGCAATGAGCTTGAGGCTTTCACCGATGGGTGTTTTTATCCTGCAGTCAGTTTTCCTGTGTTGAACCTGCTTTCATCATGTTACATTCCACCTGGTTTTGGCTCTTGGATGCACCTGTGTGAGTACAGCCCTATATAGTATATGTGTTCTGATCTCCCCTGCGGTTGAGTGTAGGAAAACCACAGGGGAGCACAAGGCAAAACTGCCTGTCAATACAAGCACTTAAACGGGTTGTTAACCCACTTGATGTAGAGAGTGATATTCTGAGACAATTGCCAATTGGTTTTCTTTTTTTTATTATTCAACAAATAATTACATTTAACAGCTACTACCACACTATAGACTTCCTCTGTTTTATCAGCAACAAAAGGTTCTAAAACTGCAGCTAAGTATATAATATTCACCCAACAAAAGAGAAAGCTAGCCCAAAATATATTACCCTTATATGCAAGTACATGTGCTCACAGAGCAACCAATGAATTGTATGGCATCACCCATAGCAGGTTGGCAGCTTATTTGCCAGTGTATGTGGCTCTCCAATGGGCTTCCCTGGCCGACATCTGGCACAAAAATCTGCATTCCTGGTGTTGCAATACGACTGTTGCATCCTAGGGCTCATAATCAGATGTGCCTGATATCTCCCACTCAAGGTGGGCATTTAATGGAGAGATCTGCTCAATTCGTGACATGTCCAAACCAAAAGATCTGCTCAATTGGCGACCTTAAAGGAACAGGAACACCCACAAATTAAAGTAATGTAAATATCATGTAGTGTTGCCCTGCACTGGTAAAACTGATGTGTTTGCATCAGAAACACTATAGTTCCTATAGTGTAGCAATTGTTGAAAAAAAGACTATATGGCACAGGTTAAATAGTGGATAACAGATAACACCATTATGTTCTACAAAGCTTATCTGCTGTGTAACCCGAGTCTTTTCCCCTTTGAATGGCTGCCCCAAAGGGGGTCAGCGACACCCATTTGAAAGCTGCAAAGGGTCAGACGAAAAAGACAACTATAAAAAATAAATAATGAAACCAAATTGAAAGGTTGCTTAGAATTGGCCATTCTATTACACAGTAAAAGTTACCTTAAAGGTGTACCACCCCTTTAAAGTATTGAATATATCATGTACTGTTGCCCTGCACTGGTAAAACTGATCTGTTTGCTTCAAAAACACTACTATAGTTCATATAAACAAGCTGCTGTGTAGCAATGGCGGAAATTGAAAAAACTCTATACGGCACAGGTTAAATAGTGGCTAACAGATAACACCATTATGTTCTATAGAGCTTATCTGCTGTGCAACCTGAGCCTTTTCTCCTTTAAATGGCTGCCACCATTGCTACACAGCAGCTTATTTATATAAACAGTATAGTTGGCAGATAGTTGGCAAATAGACACAAGGAATGACCACTTCTATAGAAGAATGGCAGCCAAAATATGTGCCTGTGTTTGGGAACTTGACAAGACAATGTCAGTGAACTACTCTGCTCTCGCTAGTAAGCTCTTCACATGGGGAGGGCACATTTGTCAAAGGTTGAATTTAGAATTCATGCGAGTTTTTAAAAACTGCCATTAATTGAACTAATCAAAATTGATTAATAAAATCCACCCGAAGACTCAAATCAAATTCGATTCGAATTTTAAAAACTTGAATCGAGTTATTTCCCCCGAAAAAAACTTGAATGTCAGGAAGGCTGCAAACAACTCCCAATTGATCACTGGATCTCTACCATGGACTTAAACAGCAAATCGACGGGTTTTAGGTTGTGAATAGTCTAATTCGTGTTCTTAAAGGGCAAGGGTATGATAAATTTTGAAAATCTAATTCGAATAATGACCATAACAAAATTCAAAAATGCGATTTTTGAATAAGAATTTTCAATTCGACCCTTGATAAATCCGCCCCTAAGGGTTACCAGACAACACAGCAAAGCAACTACAGGTATAGGATCCCTTATCCGGAAACCCGATATCCAGAAAGCTCCCATAGACTCCATTTTATCCAAATAATCCAAATTTTTAAAAATGATTTCCTTTTTCTCTGTAATAATAAAACAGTAGCTTGTACTTGATCCCAACGAAGATATAATTAATCCTTATTGGATGCAAAACCAGCCTATTGGGTTTATTTAATGTTTAAATGAATTTCTAGTAGACTTAAGACATGAAGACCCAAATTAAGGAAAGATCCATTATCCAGAAAACCCCAGGTCCCCAGCATTCTGAATAACAGGTCCCATACCTGTACTACATAAATTAGCCGCCATCCATTGACCTTCCACAGCTAACACACTTCCTCATACTTCACATCCAGAGAGCAAAGCAGTCTATGTCCTTCTCACTCAAACATGTAACCTCTTCAAATTAAATAAAGTGTTCAGCTATATCAGCCCTGAATATTACTTTCCGGTTGTATTTATATTGTCCAGAGACACTGTTATGACTCACCTGAATTGTTTCCAAAGTCTTTTCACAATACACTCCGCTCAATATTCATTGTTGTATAATAGAGAACTATCATTTGAAATATATCCGTAATAAGAGCTCTTAGTGAGTCACTCGTTATCAGCATTAGGCATATCAGGCCCTCTTTAAAGGAGAAACAAACCCCTTATTAGAAAAAAAAACCCTCCCCCCCCCAGCCTAGCTGCTACCCGAGCAAATGCCCCTAACTAGGGTTTTTTTTTCTCCTTTAAAAAAGTTACATACAGTAGTAACTGAAGCTGGGGAAAATCCTTACCGATTATCTGTTATTGCAATTCAATTTATATCATAAGGGGGAAAATGTGTTGACTAAGTTCTGTACTAAGAGTATAATTAACAGAACCCTTGAACTTTCTCTCTCTTGCTAAAGAGGCATCCGTCCCTTTCTCAAAACTATCTAATGTTTCCGCCAGTACAATCACTTCAGGGAGAGAAATATGCAGCTTCACAACAGTCCGATAACTATCAGCACCGAATGACGAATTCTCCTTTACTCTAACATCAAGGGATTCCCTTGCATCAACTGAAATAACCTACAGGTAACAACAGCAGCAACATGTCTTTGGGGCCAGAACATTTATATGCCATCTCTCTGCACCAGTTCCATTTCACACTGGCTATAAAAAATAAATAATGAAGACCACCTGAAAAGTTGCTTAGAATTGGCCATTCTATAACATACTAAGGGCAGAGACACACGTTCAGATCCAGGGAGATTGGTCGCCTGGTGACAAATCTCTTGTTCGGGGCGATTCCCACGGAACTGCCTCCCCGCCGGCTAGAATGGAAATCACCAGGGGGGATGGCACTCTGAGAGCTTCGTTTTCCGAAGTCGCCTCACGAAGAAAACGAAGTGCTACAATTGCTATCCCGCCAGCGATTTCCATTCTAGCTGGCAGGATGGCAGGGGAGGCAGTTTGGGGAGATTAGTCACCCTGAAGAAGAGGAGATTTATCGCCGGGCGACTAATCTCCCGGAATCTGACCATATGTTTCTGCCCTAAAAGTTAACCACCCATTTAAGTGCCATGTAGTGGCTAGACACAAAAGTCAGGAGGTCCCTGCCCTGCAGAGCTCACAATTAAAATGGTGGATAACATACAACTACAAATAGAGGGGCAAAAATACTATCCAATAGCCTGTAATTGCCCGTGTGATAGCAGCTGACATATCAGACAAACGACAGACTGTCTAGCATTGCAATGCAGCATTCAGCAGCCACCAGATCACCCAGATTACTCTGCACTGTGGCTGCAGGCTGGCAAAAGGCACACAGGTCCTACAGAGTACTGACAAATTGTTCAATTACTCTCCAGGAGCCTTGCATTTAGCTGGGACACTTGCAACAGTTGAGAACCAAGACTAGTGGAAAGCACTTACAATACAAAGGTCCCACAACATTAAAGGTCAATTGCAGAACTAAATTACTTGATGGATAACAAGCTCATTTAACTGTGAATCTCCAAGTAATCTTACAGCAGACTGCTGACAATGCTGCCACCAACACTGGCACTAATGGACAACAAAGAAAACTGTGCCCTGTCATTTCACAACCTACAACCCCAAAAGTAAATAGGGTCAGCAAGTCATACAGTGGAATAAGATAACAGGTGAGATACACTCAGCAGTAACAGCCTGCAGCACTTCTTTTTATCCAGCTGTCTGTTCTTGTCCTTTAAAGGAGAACTAAAGCTTAACGAAAGAAGTAGATAGAAATGTTGCACATTATGTTTTGTGCTTCTTTACCAGCCCAAGGCAACCACAGTCCTTTAGCAGTAAACATCTGTGTCTCCAAAGATGCCCCAGTAGCTCCCCATCTTCTTTTCTGCTGATTCACTGCACATGCTCTGTGCTGCTGTCACTTACTGAGCTTAGGGACCCACTCACAATATACAGTACACATAGAATAGAAATGTCACAATATAAGGCTGATTAGTAATTAATACAGATAATTACTACATGGCAGCACAGAAACCAGTGCAATTAGCATCAGAATTTAATAATCAGCCCTGTAGCATCAGCTTATATTACAGGGGAAGCTCATTTTCTGCTGGATAATTAGTGACGAGCCCTAAGCTTAGCTTCTCAATAGCCAATCAGAGCCCACTGAGCATGTGAGTGTCACAGACACTTTCCAAGATGGTGACCCCCTGTGACAAGTTTGAAGTCCTGGATCATTGCTGCTATTGACAAGCTGAAACTTTAGGCTGGTGCAATAAGTTCACTATATAAAATTTGCAATTTTAGCCATTCATTTTTAGGGTTTACTAATTATCACATATTTATTAAGTACCTATTTATTCCAAAGCACTAGGTGTATGCACAGAAATATAGATAACATATAAGGTAAAAAGGGCCCTGCTCTAGAGAGATTACATGGAACACAAATAACGGACTCTCATTGACTCACGCAATGCAGGCGGGGGACCCATGTGTTTCACAGTGACATGTAGGTGACGTTGGGGAAACACTCCCAGCAGCATTCAGCAGCCACCAGTTTACACTGAGCTTGCAGGCTGGTAAAAGCCATAGGAGCTGCTACATAGCATAGTGACAATTCCTCACAGGGTTTCACTCTACATAAAATCACCCCCCACCCCAGCCTTGAACTCAGCTGGGACACTTGCAACAAGCGAAAGTAGAAAGCGTTTACAATTCAGACCCGTTATCCAGAATGCTTGGGACCTGGGGTTTTCTGGATAAGGGATCTTTCCATAATTTGGATCAGTCTACTAGAAAACCCCAATAGGTTTTCCTTCCAATAACGATTTATTGGATCAAGTACAAGGTACTGTATTATTATTATTGAGAAAAAAGGAATTTTTAATTTTTTTTTTTACATATTTGGATACATTGGAGTCTATGGGAGATGAACTTTCTGTAATTCAGAGCTTTCTAGATAAAGGGTTTCCAGATAACAGTTCCCATACCTGTACACGTTACTGTTCTATTATTACAGTGAAAAGAGAAATTGTTTTTTAAAATTTAAATTATTGGTTCCGGTGGAGTCTATGAGAGATGGCCTTCGCAGAACTTTCTGGATAACAGATCACATACCTCGAAACTCGGCACAGTAGGCAATCTATAATTACATTCATTATAGAATGTCTCTGTTTGTGCAGGAAATATTTCTTAAACATTTCAGTAAGTGGCAGAGTTCTTAAAAAAAACAAAACAGAGCAGTCTTAATTTTAACCGAATAATTTCATTCATTGTATTTGAATCTCATATTTTTTTTGATTACTCCACCAAAATATTAATGTACAATAGTTGATTCCAATGGAGTCTATTGAGTCTGGATAACGGATCACATACTTGTACTAAGCAAAGGCCTAGAAACTCAATACAGTAGCCATCTAAAAATTAACTGAATACTTTAATTGCATTTGAATCTGATTTTTTTTTAATCACTTCAAAATATTAATGTGTCATAGTATAAAACAGGGGTTGCCCAAACACCAGGCCTCGGCCCAGAATCGGGACACGGACAGTCCTGAACTGGGCCGCCGAGCCTAGCCCGCAATCAACGCCAGCGTGATAAATCGGATGCCAGCGTGCCTCAATTGGACTCACAGTTGCCGCTGACCACCCTGACCCCTAAAGACCCCTTCCTGAACCCCCCCGAAATTCAAATTTTTTAGTTTATGGTCAAAAACTGTCAAATTCAACTAGAGTTATTCAAATTTGATTTGATTTTTTAAAAACTCTGGCCCTGTAAGAACTCGAATTTGACTATTCGCCACCTAAAATCTGCCAAATTGCTGTTTAAGTCTATGGGAGACATCCAGGGATCAATTTGGAGTTGTTTGCAGCCTTCCTGACAATCACGTTATTTTCGGAGAGTTTTCGGGGTCGATTTAATTTATCAGAGTTTTAAAAATTTGATTTTTTAAATAAATTTCGATTGGTCGAATTTTCGAAATTTGAGTTTAGGGGAGTTTTAAAAAAAAAAAAAGTCACGTGAATTCTAAATTCGACCTTTGATAAATGTGCCTCCCTATAAAAACCTTGTATATTATAGGTAATAGTCTTTGGTAGGGATGCAGCGAAACTGCTATTTTGGATTCGGCCGACGCCCCAAATCTTCGCAAAAGATTCAGCCAAATACCGAACCAAATCCTGATTTGCATATGCAAATTAAGGGTGGGAAAGGGAAAACTATTGTACTTCAAAAAAAAAAAAAAAAAAAAAAAGGTCACACGATTTCCCTCCCCGTCCCTAATTTGGATATGCAAGTTATGATTCGTATTCAGTTTGGCCTGGCAGAAGAATTCGCCCGAGTCTGAATCCTGCTGAGAAAGCCCGAATCCTGCCTAAATCCCGAACCAAGTCCAGGATTCAGTGCATCCCTAGTCTTTGGGAGACAGTGACAGAAATTACATCACTAAGCTCCAATTATAACCGATGACATCACTAAGCACAGTTTTATAAGGATATCATTTACAGGATATTCATGGCTCGTGTCTATAAAAATATCATGTAGTGTTGCCCTGCACTTGTAAAACTGCTGTGTTTGCTTCAGAAACACTACTATAGTTCATATAAACAAGCTGCTGTGTAGCAATGGGGGCAGCCATTCAAAGGAGAAAAGGCTCAGGTTACACAACAGATAGCAGATAAGCTCTGTAGAACATAATGGTGTTATCTGTTATCCATTATTTATCCTGTGCCAAATAGACTTTTTTCAGTTTACTCCATTGCAGCTTGTTTATATAAACTAGTAGTGTTTCTGAAGCAAACCCACCAGTTTTACCAGTGCAGGTCAACACTATTATATTTTTATAATACACAAGAGCATGAATATCCTGTAAATTATATCGTTATAAACTGTGCTTAGTGATGTCATTGGTTATAATAGGAGCTTAATGATGTAATATTTTCATTTTTTGGTGTTACGGTTCCTTTAAACAAGTTGTTCACCTTAAAATTAACTTTGTGTATGTTGCAGTGTGATATTCTGAGACATGTTGCAATTGTTTTTCATTTTTTATTATTTATGTTTTTTTTTTAAAGTTATTTAGCTTTTTATTCAGCAGCTCTGTGGTTTGCACTGGTTGCTAGGGTCTAGATTACCTCAGCAAACAAGCATTGATTTGAATAAAGCTGGCCATACACGGAGAGATCCGCTCGTTTGGCGATTTCGCCAAACAAGCTGATATCTCCCCGATATGCCCACCTTGAGGTGGGCAATATCAGGCTGATCCGATTGTGGGCCCTAGGGCCCAACGATCAGATCCTAACGAATGGGAAGGGGCGGCCGAATCGCGGGACGGCATCAACAAACAGATGCGGCCGCGATCCGACGGGATTTTTAGTCCCATCCAACTTTCGGCCAGATCTCGATCAGGGAAGCCCCTAGGGGGGCCCCATACATGGGCCAATAAGCTGCCGACTCGGTCTGTCGGCAGCTTTTATCAGAATAGGAAAGGCCTAAACAGAAAGACGAGTAATACAAAGTAGCAATAACAAATATGTAGCCTTACAGAGCATTTGTTTTTGTTTTTAGATGGGTCAGTGACACCCATTTGAAACCCTCGAAGGCTCAGAAGGAGACAAATAATTATTGAAAACTATTAAAAAAAAAAAAAGGGAAAAAATGAAGGCCAATTGAAAAGTTGCTTAGAATTAGCCATTCTATAACATACCACAAGTTAACAGTCAAACCATCCCTTTTATATCACTTCTGACTGTGGCGACTTTAACGGAGAAGGAAACCCAGTCGGCGCAAAAACCCTCCCCCCTCCCCTGTGTTGCTTCCCCTCCCTCCTCCCCCTGGCCTACCTGTCCCGCTGGGCAAATGCACCTAACTTGTTACTTACCCTTCTGCGCAGATCCAGTCTACGGAGTTCACCGACGCCATCTTCTTCCAAGCGATCTTCTTCCTGCTTTGACCGGCGCATGCGCAGTAGGAGCATTTCGCCGGTATGGATCTACTGCGCATGTGCCAAAAGTCACGAAGTTTTCCGATACTTTTGGCGCATGTGCAGTAGATCCATACCGGCGAAATGCTCCTACTGCGCATGCGCGAAAACGCCAGTCAAAGCAGGAAGAAGATCACGTGGAAGAAGATGGCGTCTGTGAACTCCGTAGACTGGACCTGCGCAGAAGGGTAAGTAACAAGTTAGGGGCATTTGCCCAGCGGGACAGGTAGGCCGGGGGGAGGAGGTAGGGGAAGCAACACAGGGGAGGGGGGGGGAGGGTTTTTGCGCCGACTGGGTTTCCTTCTCCTTTAAAGAGCATTATCCTGGCTGCCCGGGGTTAAAACTGCAACAATGTTAATCTGTAGAATGTATTGTCGCTTATGAAACACTTCATATGTCCAAACCAGAAGTGATCACAGCAAACAGCGATATAGAAAGTAAGTTGCAATAATAAATCAGGATGTATTAGTTACATTGTTGCACCAATCAGTGTTCCTAGCCTTTGCTCTATGGAGGCATATTTCATAGTAGCTCCAGATAATACATACTAAGTAAAATATAACAATGGGTATGGCTTCTATTATGCAGAAAGCTCCAAAATACAAAACAGCTGTTTCCCATAGCCTAAAATGTAACAAGCCATTCTTAATGTATGACTGCTCTGTTGTTTTTCAGTAATAGGACTTGATGATAAATAAGCTGCAGAAATCCATGTCAGTGGCAAAACAGTACTACTGGGGGGTTTTCATGCCTACATTGTAAAGCAACCTCTAAAGGGATGGTTCTCTTTTAAGTTAACTTTTAGTGTGTTATATAATGACCAATTCTACACAACTTTTCAATTGGTCTTCATTATTTATTTATTTTTCATTATTTGCCTTCCTCTTCAGACCCTTTCCAGCTTTCAAATGGGGGTCACTGACCACATCTAAAAGCAAATGCTCTGTAAGGCTACAATTGTATTGATATTTCTACTTTTTATTACTCATCTTTCTATTCAGGCCTCTCCTATTCATATTCCAGTCTCTTATTCGAATCAATGCATGGTTCCTAGGGTAATTTGGACCCTAGCAACTGGAGAGCTGCTAAATATAAAGGTACTGGCAGATACGGACTCTTTTCAGCTTTCAAATGGGGGTCACTGACCCCATCTAAAAAACAGATGCTCTGTAAGGCTAAACATTTCTTGTTATTGCTACTTTTTATTACTAGTTCAGATCCTCTCCTATTTATATTCCAGTCTTATTGAAATCAGTACATGGTTGCTAGGGTAATGTGGACCATAGCAACCAGATGACGGATATTGAAAAATAGAGAGCTGTTGAATAAAGAGCTAAATAACTAAAAAAAGAAAGCACATAAAAAATGAATACCAGCTGCAAATTGTCTCAGAATATCAAGCTCTGTTAATAACCACTTTAAGGCATGGTGCTCTTCACTGTGGAAACCCCAAGTGCTTGGCATTCCAGATAACAGATCCTATACCAGTACTAGATACAGCTCAGCTTTAGGTGTGCCTATGACTAAAACCAAATACGAACTGCTTAGAAAACAGAGCAAATCCTAAAGGTGCTGCCACTGGAGTGAAGTCACAATGAAAAACGATAGTCAAAGTGATCAAACAGTATTCAAATCCTGGTAAACAAGTTGTGTTTCCCAAATGTTCGGCTAATTGGAGATTCTGACAGCAGCCGAACAGCTGAGCAATCAAAACAGTAGATATCAACAACAGTCTGTATTTACATGGATATTACATAAGCGGCTTGCCTGCATATACAAGGGGAACACAAGCCACACATTCAGAGAATAGTGACTGACACATCTAGGACTCGAATAGTGAAGAACAGCAGCATAGCGATGCCAAAATATAAGCAGACACTAAAAAGTTGATGCATTTGATCAAAGGATGTACTCAGAGAATTGGGGCACAATTTTGCAGTTCCAGTGAAGAAGTGGTGCACGGTATCACCCTAAATATAAGGATGAAATTAAATAACCACATATATACATGCAGGTGTAGCTGTGAAAATCCCTGCCAAAGCCTTTGTCTGCTCTCACTTCCACCACAATCATAAAGTGTGTGTGTGTATCAGTGAGAGAATAACAAAAAAACCTGGGTGCTAATTCATAACATATAGATCCATTCTGCAAAGACTGACAGCACTCAAAGGATATTCATAACTCAGCAATAGTCTCAAGCAGGTGAAGGTTTATTAAAGATCCAACGTTTCGGTTACTCACAGGAACCATCATCAGGGATGATAACACAGTGCTCAAACATACAGACATTTAAATAGATCTAAATGATGCCAAAGGGGTTGTCTCGTGGCACCTGTCAATCATCATTAACTGTAAAACAAGTGTTAACAAACTGCACTTTAATACTTGTTTGTAAATAGTGCCAATGTTACACCAGTGACAGGGGTGCATCCAAGCATAACCCAGTACTGTATGTGGGTAGAGAGCAAATGAGATAGGAGGCAAGGCTGTGCTACACTTATATCAGCACCCGAGTTAAGCACCAATGCACTGTTTAAATTGTGGCACCCTAAGTCCCTTACAGCAGGGGCAGGGTTGGAGAGTGGCAGGGCCCGGTCGGGAGCAACTGGGTTTTGTATCACATTGCGCCGTGCAAATAACCCCTGCACCACACTGAGATCTTGGCAAGCTCCACCTCATATAGCAGGAGTAGTCGCGAGCAAGGCACTCATGAATGGTTGCTATATGTGCATGCGCCAAGTTACGCTCCCTACTGTGCGCTTCACCTAGCAACGTAGCCAGCGTCTCCTCTCTCTGCAGCTCCTCGGTGGCTACTGGCTTCCGGCTCATTGAAACTGTACTACGGACGGGTTTTACCATCAGCGTACCATTGTACGAACGAAACTGGGGAAAGTAGGAAGCACCCCTGTCACTGGTGTCACGTTGGCAATATTTACAAACAATTATTAAAGTGCAGTTTGTTAACACTTGTTATACAGTTAATGATGATTGACAGGCGCCACGAGACAACCCCTTTGGCGCCATTTAGATCTATTTAAATGTCTATGTTTGAGCACTGTGTTATCATCCCTGATGAAGGTTCCTGTGAGTAACCGAAACGTTGGATCTTTAATAAACCTTCACCTGCTTGAGACTATCGCTGAGTTGTGAATATCCTTGGAGTGATGTCAATTTATATATATACATATATATTTCTACTACATTATATATATATATATATATATATATATATATTTCTACTACAATATATATATATATATATATATATATATATATATACACAAACACAAACATGCATATTAGCAGTGTACCCTGCAAAGGGCATAAGACAAAGCAATTGCACAGACACACATCAGTATAGGTAAAGTGTGACACCACATGCACACAGTCATAAGGATGTGGTTTTTGAATTATTTATCTTATAATTTAGCAGCTCTGCAGTTTGCAAATTCATCAATCGGGTTGCTAGGGTCCAACTTACCCTAGCAACCAGATTGACAGCACTGCCACACCCTTGAGAAACGACGAAACCCATTGGGAACAGAATTCACAGACTTTATTGATGAACAATCATTTTCTGCTAAATTGTAAGAGCAGTATATCTTTCTTTGATTAAAGGTGCCGATGGGAGCGCGTCCCTTTTATGTTTATTTGTTTACATGTTGGGGATGCTGCCATTTAATTCCCAAGTATTAGAAAAGGGCAATAGTTTATGCCATGGCACATCATCAAATCCCTGAGCCACTTGCAGCTGCTTCCCATGATAGCATATGAATACTTCCTTGAGTGTCATGGGAACTAGACAACCTCCATATTCACATACGATACAACTTCATGAATATCCATACAACGTGCATCCCATACATGCTGCTAAAATAACTTTACCTGGGATTCCTTACTCCTACAACCCATGTGCTGCTGAAAGTAGAGTTGACTATACAGCAGCTTCTAAGTACAGAAATAAAAAATATGTAAGCACCGCTAAAATAGAGAGATGTAGTAGCAAAATTAAGTAAATGAAGACCTCACCAATTCACCCCAGTCTGGGTGCATATAAGTATACAGCAAAGTTCAAATGTGAGATTCTTCAAACAAAAATAGCCTATGAGTAAATGCTTCTGTATGCACGAAACGCGTTTTGCCTCTTTTGTCGCCTTTAGTCTCTTATGTCCAAATACTTTTTTTTTACTTTTACTAACTCAGTATATATAATTTTATTGAAGAATCTCACATTTCAGTTTTGCTGTAAACAGCAGTCACATAAGCTGGATTTCTTCCCATTATACCTTATGGAACAGTCCCTTCCTTGAGCGTCATGGGAACTAAACCAAATCCATATTCACATCGGATACAACTCCATGAATGTCAGTGCAACGTGCACCCCATACATGCTGGCTGCATAACCCCTAAAACAACTTTACCTGGGATTCCTTACTCCTACCACCCACGTGCTGCTGAAAGTAGAGTTGACTATACAGCAGCTTCTGACATTGTAACTGAATTTCCTAAAGCATGCCAAACAACGGAAGCAAAACCTGGCCTACAATATATATATACACATATTGAGTGATTATCAGTTCACATCCCCATATGAAACCGATCCAATTATTTCTAGCAGGTCACACACTGGCAGTGCAAGAAGGGATGAAGCCACTGATATCAGGCCCAACCTATTAGTAACCTGTTAATAACAAGCACTCTGTTTCTACAGAAGAAATAATTGCAATGGGATGCTGCACCCTAGTAAACTATAGGCCAGGGGCATTCCCAAATGCTTGTTCTACTATAACTGTCAGCAACTATGAACACATTGGGGCTCATTTATAAACACTTGGCAATTTTGCACCTGGGCAGTAACCAATAGCAACCAGGGATAAGCTTTTTTTCAGCCAGCTGCAGGTTGAGCACAGAAAGCTATCGTCCAATTGGTTGCCAAGGGTTACAGCCCAGGAGCAAATTTTTCCATTGTTTAAACATGACGCCCATTGACATCTCTGACACAGGTGTTGTCCCCACCGCCTTGCCCCCCAAATATATAAGGCGCGCCAGTGAACGAAAGGTTAATCGAAGCCTGGCTGATACGACAGAGGTAGCCAGCTGTTGTGTTTAAACATTCCAAATACACAGCGATAACACAAGGCAAATATGTCAAAGCAGGGGGGATAGTGGCAGCTGCTGCAGAACTTCACTGCCTGACAGGGGGTACAGGAAATGAACGTCACCACCAGCTGAAGAACAGGAAGTGGGGCAATTCTAGTGTAAACAATACAAGTTTTCAGTCTACAGTTTGCCTCTAACTCCCCCCAATCCTCTACAAGCCAAGGAGGATCCCAACTAAACACTGACTGGGGGGAGGAAGAGACTTGGATATTTAAAGTACACATGGTTCAGGCATAAACAGGGCCCCAGTTAGAAAAGAAGGCTCCCCAGAAATACAGAGGGAACAGTAGTGGTGTCTGGAGAAGCCCAGTAAAGTTGGGATAGTGCAGTTTGCAGAATGTACAGGCCCTATATAATATTAGGCACAGCAATTACAGCAGCTAGTACAAAATGCAATATATTGGGAATGTAGAGCTGTGATACTGGGCCCCTGGCTCTTATACAGCAGCTTCTATGGCTGTCAGGGGATTGTGGGAGTTGTAGTTAAACACAGAGGTAAAGGCTACACATTCCTGGTAAAGGCGTGAGGCCCAGGCCGGGTGCACAGTGTAAACAAGAGACATAGCGGTGGGCTGGCAGGTTACCTCGTTGCCGGGGATGCTGGGAGTGCAGTTCCCGGGTGGGCTGTGGATCAGGCCTGTGCTGCCCCCGACTGCTGCGGTTCCATTCCCTGCGCTTGTCGCGTTGTGTTGCCCCCGCAGAGCCGCAGCCTTGACATCGCCAGACACCGCGCTCCCGCCCCGCTTGTTCTTCCTCCGCTTGGCCCCTCTCTTCGCGTCGGCGGGGCTCATCTCCGAGACAGCAGCAGCCACCTGCCGCAGCCGAGCTATCGTGTATGGGGAGGCAGGAAGCCTGG
This sequence comes from Xenopus petersii, assembly GCA_038501925.1. NCBI lineage: Eukaryota > Metazoa > Chordata > Amphibia > Anura > Pipidae > Xenopus > Xenopus petersii. The sequence continues at coordinate 22,261,472 of CM076672.1, read as the reverse complement.
AGGACTCGTGGTACCACAGGGAACACTGCTCGGCCTCACGCCGCCTGCCGGCTCCTGATCAACGCAACCAAATAGTCCCGCGCTCCGGTCCGGCGGAGAAAACGGAAAAGCGAGCACCAGCGGAGCCTAGACACACTCCAATATGGCGGATCACTGGGAGAGGAGCTAGCCCGTCTGACGCAGGGGACGACGCTACGCAAACAGACGTAAACTTAGAATTACTGCCACCTCCTGGGCCTGGCGGGAATTGAAGTCCGCAAAAAGTAAAAAAGAGACTACAACTCCCGAAATGCAACGCGTCCCTCCTTGCGCCTTCCAGGACGTTTCAGGAGCCGGTGAAGTCATGGAATAGGGATTATGGGACATGTAGTCCTTGAAGAAAATGCCAAGCGCAAACCCCGATGATCTAATCGGCTTTCCAGACTTGTGACGGTAGATTTCTGTCGGCTCCTGGTTACTTCTGAGGTAATAAATTATCCAGTAGTTGTTTGAGCAGGCTGGTTACTAGAGCTCGGCCTGTTTTGTTATCATATTACCTAATCAGACGCCTTTTTCCTGGGCTGGTTCACTTTTACATTCAGTTTTGGGACTATTTTGAGAGATGTTGCAGTTGGTCTTCATTTTGTTTTGTTTTTTTTTATGTATTTAGTGTTTCAGCTGTTCAGCAGTTATCTGGTTGCTAGGGTCCAATTTATCCCAGCAACGAGTCAGTGATTAGAAAAGACGTCTAGGGTCCTAGTGCCCCTCACTCTTCTGCCCAATTATACTACATCTGTTGCCTCCCCCCCTAGTCTCTGCCCAGTTAGGACAAGAAATAAAATTCCTCCCAATATCTGAAAAAGAGTGACAAAACATAGGCCACGCCCATTTTATGACCACACCCCCCAATAACCATGTCCATTTTACAAAATTCAGCAGGTTATGAGAGTTTGAACACATTTCTGGGAGTTTTAGGGCAATGTTTATGTGTTATCACAGTTCTGCTAATGAAAGTGGAATTGCCCTTTAAACTGCGAGTCTCAGTTCTCCCAAGAGACCTGCTAATCTTAAATAATTACAATGGTTCCTTTGCTTATCCTAAACTGTTACAAATGTATCTATGTGCAGCTGCTGAGTGTTCTGGGCTCGCTGTCAAAACAGCCTCTTATTTTAAAGGGGAACGATCCCGAAATTGACAATTTAATATAAGCTTCCTCATAGTGAAATAAGAAACTTTCTATATATAATCAATAAAAGAATTCTGCATTGTTTCTATAATAATCAAGTTTATCTTCACTATTCCTCTCTCAGCATCTGTTTCTCTTCATTCTCTCTTCATGCAGCAGTTGGGTGTCCGATGAATTATCCAATATATCTTATAAGGGGGCTCCTTTTGCCTCGAAGATGTATAAAGGTGGCCGTAGACGCAAAGATCCTCTTGTTTGGCAACATTGACAAATGAGCAGATCTTTCCCCGATATGCCATTAACGAGCATGGCTATATCGAGGGTAATCTGCTTGTTCGGCCGTATGGGCTCCAGCGGGATAGGTCGGATCAAAATCAACCCTGACGGATCGACCAAACGACCGATCTCCACCGGACGAAAGATGTCGGCACAGGCAATACACAATGCGAAAATCGTACGAATCCTCGATTCGTACGATAGGATCTGTGTGTCTATGGCCACCATGAGAGCTCACTCTATTAAACTCACCAGACATCATGTCTCTCTACATGCAGGATTTGTGCAAAAGTTATTTTGTTAGATTTTGTTTGTACTGGAATCAGTTATTTGAGTGAGCTCTAATACATCTGCTAGGAAAGGGAGCCCCCCTATAAGATATATTGGATCTAACTGTCAATGAATATCTGACACCCAACTGCTGCATGAAGACAGAATGAAGAGAAACAGATGTTGAGAGAGGAATAGTGAAGATAAACTTGATTATTTCAGAAACAATGCATCTAAAAACAAATGCTCTGTAAGGGCTAGTCCACATGAGGAGATTCGGGGAGATTTTGTCGCCTGGTGACTAATCGCCTCGTCTTTTGAGCGACTTTCTCCCCGAACTGCCTCAGCGTTTTTCCCCATAGGCTAGAATGAAAAGTCGCCTGCGCTAATTCACACGCTGCGATGTGTTTTCAATAGTCGCCCAAAGGCCTTACCCTAAAGCTACAAATGTAATGTTATTGCTACTTTTTCTTATTCATCTTTCTATTCAGGCCTCTCCTATTCATATTGCAGTCTCTTATTCAAATCAATGCATGGTTTCTAGGGTAATTTGGACCCTAGCAACCAGATTGCTGAAATTGCAAGCTGGAGATCTGCCGAATAAAAAGCTAAATAACTCAAAAATCATAAATTATAAAAAAAAAAAAACAATTTGCAAATTGTCTCAGAATATCGCTCTCTACATCATACTAAAAGTTTACTCAAAGGTGAACAAGCCATTTAAGCAGATGCCTATCCATATCCCTATGTCCCAGAGTAGTAAGACTTGTATTGGGGACCTGTGTATATAACTGCAGTACAGTACTTCAGTAAGAGTGGATCAGGTGCAGTCCCAGAGATATTAAGTAGCTGAATGGTACCTCCAAGAAACATTACTGGATCTTGGGGAGATTTGTTTTAATCTATTGGATATGTGGTACCACCTTGTAATTTACTTCTTGAATTATGTAACACCGGGAACTGAAGAATAGATTTTTCTCTCTTTCACAAGGGCCTCAACTGAGAGGTCAAGCCTAAGGTCCCTTTCCCATGACCTAATAAACAGTAAAGCTGACCATAGACGTAGAGATCTGCTCGCTTGGCGATGTTGCCAAATGAGCGGATTCTCACATTAAGGTGGGCCATTTCGAGCTGATCCGATGGTGGGCCCCAGGGCCCAATGTTTGGATCATAATGGATCCAATACGGACAGTCAGATCGCGGGACCACATAAACGCACAGATGATCTGATGGGATTTTTTAACCTTCCCAATCGAGATTTGGCCGACTTTCAGCCAAATATCGATCGGGGAAGCCCGTCGGATGGCCCCACACACAGGCCAATAATCTGCCGATTCGGTCTGTCAGCAGCTTTTATCGGCCCGTGTATGGGGGGGCCTTAAGTGCTTGCTGTCACCTGGGGGGGCTAGAAGCTCATACAGAGCAGAAATAGAAAGGTTTGGTGTAGCGTTGGTGGAGCAGAGAACTTCAAACAACATAAGATCCCTGCATAACTAATTGCTTCCCCTAAATGGGTTTGTTCACCTTCCAAACACTTTTTTCAGTTCCATTGTTTTCAGGTTGTTCCCCAGAAATAAAGAATTTTTCCAAATACTTTCCATTTTTTTTACCCTTTTTCCAAAATCTAAGTTTAAAGTTGAATGTTCGTGTCTGGTGTTTGAGTCTGGCAGCTCAGTAATTCAGGCGCAGACTCTGAACTGTTACAATTTTAGTTGATCCATTTCTCAGCAGCATCTCTGGAGTATTAGCAACTATTGTATCAGTTCTAACAGCTGCCTTTAAATCAATAGGGGGATATTGATTTATGCCATATGCCCCCTTAAGTGTTGCTGATCCAGCTGCTGTGAGTTGCAATTCAACACAACACACAGCCATGTTTCCTTGTTACAATATTTGCATTTCTGCTTCCAAAAGGGACTCAGACTGTAAGATAATGGTTCCCTCGGGGCAATTTCTGTAAATGCTGCATCGGGTTCCTTGTTTGAATTGACTTGTGAGTAATCATGGTCCTGGCAGTTAATGCCTTAATTGCTACACCTGTAGTGTAACAGAAATAGCCGCCCCCCCCTATGGAATTGGGCAGGACCCTGCTGAACAGTGGGGCAGATGGTAATAATTGTGCAACATGGGACATACATAAACATACAGCACTCATAAGAGCAGTCAGGGTTAATAGTGTTTATGGGACTCTCTATACTATATTTTAGGGACGCACCGAATCCAGGATTCAGCCTTTTTCAGCAGGATTCAGACAAATCCTTTCGCCAAATCCGAATCCTAATTTGCACATGCAAATTAGGAGCAGGGAGGGAAATCACATCACTTTTTGTCGCAAAACAAGGGAGCAAAAAATGTTTCCCCCTTCCCACCCCTTATTTGCATATGCAAATTAGGATTCGGATTTGGTTCGGTATTCGGCCAAATCTTTTGAGAAGGATTCGGGGGTTCGGCCAAATACAAAATAGTGGATTCCGTGCATCCCTACAATATATATATATATATATATATATATATATATATATATATATATATATATATATATATATATATATATATAAAGTCCTAACTATTAATGATTTTTGTGTCAACCAATTTGAGGGGCATGCCACATTTGTTTTAGGGTGGGCTCATGTCTAGGGCATTATTTTGTCTTTATTTTGTTTCCTTGGACATTTGTGGCCACTTCAAGCATTTTCACCAACATCAATAAAGACGTCTATAAGACATATATTTACCCGCCCTATTCAAATTGATCTTAGCGTTAAGGTGGCCATACACGGGCCGATAAAAGCTACCGACAGACCGAGTCGGTAGCTTATTAGCCCGTGTTTGGGGGCCCCCGACGGGCTTCCCCGATTGAGATCTGGCCGAAAGTCAGCCAGATCTCGATCGGATGGGATTAAAATCCCGTCGGATCGTTGATGCGGTCCCGCGATCCGACCGCCCTTTTGCGAACGATAGGATCCGATCGTTGGGCCCTAGGGCCCACGATCGGATCAGCCCGATATTGCCCACCTCAAGGTGGGCATATCGGAGGGAGAGCCACTTGTTTGGCGACATCGCCAAACGAGCGGATCTATCCATGTATGGCCACCTTAAGAGTACTAATGAAGTTTCACTAAGCAGAAATGAACACTAGGGAAAGATCACTATGAAATGCTTGTGCTGATGAATTAACACTAATGAAACATCACCAGTGTTCAGCTGCTGAGACGCAACTTCACATTTTAGTGAATTAGCGTAGTGGTAACTAATTTGCGCCTGATGAAGTGTTGAGAAGTGTGGCAGATTGTTTGCTGGCGAAAATTCGCCCTTTAGTGAATTTGCCTTTAAAGGAGAATTCAACCCCCTCATATAAAAAAGCCCACTAGCCCCTACCCTACGTAGTCACCACTCCCTGCTCCCACCCGCACATGTGAGAACTCCATTAATTGCCCCATATCCTGTAATTACCCCTCGTTGCAGAGTAAGCGCAGCGGAGCTCACGGGCGCCATCTTCTTCTCTTTGGTAATCTTTGGGTCTTCTTCCGGATCGTTGGCTGTTTCCGTCACTTTTGGCGTATGCTCAGTTGTCCAGAACTGGAAGATTGCTTCAACTGCGCATGCGCGGATACGACACAGGGTAACACCTAGGCTGGGGGGGGGAGCAGGGAAAGGGTCTATGTAGTGTAGGGGGGTAGGAGATTTTAATAAAAAGGGTTTCCTTCTCCTTTAAAAATTAATTTAAAGGAGAACAACACCTTTGAAGTCGAGACAAAAAAGTTGAAAAATGGAGAGTTAGAGATATAAAATGTTAAGGTAAAATTCCCTTTTAGAATACCTACAGTTTATACAAGCCTTCTAGCTAAATCACGAGTCTGACCCTGGCATGTGGCTTAGACACATTACATGTGCAATATTTAAAAAATGAAAAAAAGGAAAGAATTTAAAAAAAGAAAAAACGCTGATATTATGCACTGTGTCCTACACTGCGGTTTCAGGATGTTATCCACCACATGGAACATATACTAAATGGAGCGCATTAGTTATTTCTTTCAGTTTCTTCGTAACAAGAATAAGAACACTTGATAGCAGGTCAGGTTATTGCATTTCTGGGATGTTATTGGGCTATTTGCTTCCAGTTAATTCTGACCATACATATGCTCAGGAAATTAACAATAACAGTCACCACATCCCTTATTAAGGTGGCCATAGACGCACTAATAATATTGTATATAACAAAAATGTCATACAATATTCGGTGCGTGTATGGTGGGAGATGAGTCGGCCGATATCAGCAGAAGACTTTGTTGGCTGGCCGATTGGGCTGGTCGGAAAATTTTGATCAGGGGCCTGAAGGCACCAGAACATCGGCCACTGTTTAAAGGAACAGTAACACCAAAAAATGTAAGTGTTTTAAAGTAATGAAAATATAATGTATTATTGCCCTGCACTGGTAAAACTGATCTGTTTGGTTCAGAAACACTACTATAGTTCATATAAACAAGCTGCTGTGGAGCAATGGCAGAAATTGAAAAACGGCTATATGGCACAGGTTAACTAATGGATAACAGATAACACCATTAGACAGACAGAGCTTATTTGCTATCTGCTGTGTAACCTGAGCCTTTTCTTCTTTGAATGGCTGCCCCCATTGCTACACAGCAGCTTGTTTATATAAACTATAGTAGTGTTTCTTAAGCAAACACAGCAGTTTTACCAGTGCAGGGCAACACTGTATTATATTTTCATTACTTTAAAACACTTTTATTTTTTGACGTTACTGTTCCTTTAAGATGGCCAGATGACGCACAGAAATGGTACAAAATATATTTTTGTACAATATTCGATGTTTGTATGGAAGGAGATGAGCCGACCGATATTGACAGAAGACTTGGATATTGGTCAGTGCCCATTTCGGCCCAGGCGGAAAATTTTTATCTGGCACCTTTGAAGGCACCAGAACATCGGCCATTGTTAGTGCTGAATCATCAGATACAGGTAGAATTCTATTGTTTCTATCTGAAAATCTAATGATTCAGCTCTACACGTGTGTATTGAAACGAACATTCTTTCTTGGAAACATCATCTCCAGGAAAGATCGTAATTGTAACCTCTATAGCCAAGGTAGAAGATGAGCCACCGAGATCAGCAGAACACTTACCTGTAGATATTACATTTGAAGGCACCTGAACATCAGCCATTGTTAGCGCTGAATTGTCAGATACAGGTAGAATACGCAGGTAGAATTCTATTGTTTCTCTGTATATCTGACCATTCAGCTCTAAGTGTGTTTTGAAACGAACGATCCTTCTTGGAAACATCTTTTCCAGGAAATATAATAATTGTAGCGTGTATGACCACCTTTAGAGGTTTCAGGAAACACTTGGCGACTATGGTGGATGTGGCAGGGCCAGACAGACTGGGGCTCAATTGCTCCATTCCTGAGCATTCATTCACCATGTCACTGGCAACGACTCAAACACCACATGTGCCACACAAAATGCCTTTTCAATGTCTATGGAGTAGCTACGACTGCTGAGATCCTGTAGAAGCAGTAGGAACACTAGCAATATGCATAAACAGGTCAGCTTGCTAAATATTTCTCTTGCTGCATATCTTGCAAGCTTTAATATGAAAAATTAGTTAAAACTGATGATTTCAGTAGGTTGAAGACCGTTTCCCACTGTACAACATTTTGGATTCTAAGAAGGGTAATCTTTCCCTTATAGAGATTTATAAATTGAGCAGCCGAACTAAGTATAACTTGACCATATTCTTAGTTCTTTCACCGTCAGCGGGGTCCGAATTAGGGGTAGGCAGTAGAAGTATGTGCCTAGGGTGCAATGGTAGGGGACAGCCAGACAAATACCACTTCTGTCATCTAACACTCATTTGGATCCATGTCCGCACATCATTTTAACCCCCAAATCAAGGCAACTACGAGTCTCAGCCTGCTACCACTAGTTTAGTATGTCAGTGGCCCATCAGTTCCCTTTAGGGCCATACATTTGTGGGCTCAGGCCCCTCAGTATTTACTCCACTGGTCTCCTTTCATAAAGCAATGGACCTCCAGGCAAGGTTCTGTTTATAGAATCTTAGGAGAACTTAAAATGATGGTTCACCTTTAAGTTAACTTTTAGTATGTTATAGAATGACTAATTCTAAGCAACATTTCAATTGTTCTTTTTTATTTTTCATAGGTTTTGAATTATTTTCCTTTTTCTTCTATTTCCAGCTTTCAAATGGGGATCACTGACTCCATCTAAAGACAAATGCTCTGTAAGGCAACACATTTATAGTTATTGCAACTTTTTTATTACTCACCTTTCTATTCAGTCCCTCTCCTATTCATATTCCAGTCTCTTATTCAAACCAATGCATGGTTGCTAGGGCAATTTGGTCCCTAGTAACCAAATTGCCGAATAAAAAGCTAAATTACTCAAAAAAACACAAATAAAAACCAATTGCTAAATTGTCTCAGAATATAATAATCATGCTAAAGGTGAACAACCCATTTCAAGTTATACTGACACTAAAAAACTACTTTATAAAAATATGAATGTACATTAAAAGTTACCTATAGTTCATGTTGATCGTATTTTGCTGAGAGGTTTGTTTTTGTAAGTAATTGTTAGTTGAAGTTTCTAAACCTGACTGTTTTGCCAACCTGCACAAATATGGCAGCCCCCTCATACAGGAACACAGGGCATCAGACAGTTAATGTAAAAGCATTGTGCAAATACTTTATGGCAAAGTTATAATTAGCTTTCAAAGGCAATATTATGATAGATGTAAACATGAGTTTAATTTCTGATGTCAGTATCAGGGTACCTGTCAACCCAAAACAGTTCCCCCACTGGAATAACAAGCTAATAGTGAGCACACACTGGTTGGGGAAACAAAATCTTGATTTTAAATGCCCCAATAAGTGCTATACTGTAACACATCTTGGTGCGGACGTCCATATTTAGTGGTGGGCACACATATGAGCACTTCTCCCACCAACTCATTATAACATGCATTTGGCCTTGCACTTGAGGGGGGACATTTAAAAAAAAAAAAGTTTTCCCCAACCAGAGTGCAAGCGCTATGAGCCCACACCGGTAGAGGGAGAAACAATTTTGGCATGACAAGTGCAGAGGTTCAGCGCACCCCATTTCAGTAGAGGACAAGCATTAGATAGTGGCCATGTTTATATTTTCACTTTCTGCTAATATACGGTTCATCAACGTAACGTGGAACTTTTAAACCCACCCAAACAATGTAGGTCTCTATAAAAGATATTGCATAAAACAGCTTATATGTAAAACACAAACAAACCATACTTGTTAGGTCACATGAGCCAATGAACAGACAGAGTTCTGTCTTTTGCTTCCACACTTCTTCCTTTTACAGTTAGAGCTGCAGTATTTCTGGTCAGGTGATCTCTGAGGCAGCACACAGACCATCACAAAATGGTGGCTCAAGGCAAGAGATGTAAAAGGACTATATTTACTTATAATACACAAAAGCCATGAATATCCTGTAAATTATATCCTTATAAACGGTGACTAGTGATGTCATCAGTTATAAACGGTGAGTAGAGATGTAATTTGTCACATGACTCATTAAAACTTGTGTATTATAATAAATAAAGTACCCCTTGTTGGAAAATATGAGGATATTAGAATTAACCTCTGAGATCCATGACCTGTATAAAATATATGGTCATGGAACTCCTCTGTAACGTAATATCTTTATATTTTACAATAAGGGGTAATTTATTCAAAATATATATATATATATATATATATATATATATATATATATACCAGTTTGGTAAGATTCTTTAATATGCCACTTAATATGATATAAACTGTTGCTTAAGTGTTCATTTTGGGGGGTATATAAATCCATAGTGAAACCATAAGTGTTGTAACCATGTTTATTAAAAGAGAACACTTGAATAGAAGTAAAGCAAATGCAGAACATGATTATATCAGACTCAGTATATCCGTAACAAAGTAAGAAACCATTGGAAGTAAAATGAACTGACGGAGAGGATCCACCCGTCTGAATTTATGGCATCAGTGATAGTTTGTAGCTGCATAAGTGCAAGCTTTTCAGTGCTAATTCTGGCTCCATTACCAGGATGCAATTGCATTAGTGTAAACTCCAACTGATATAAGCTTGTTTCATATTGGCCCCTGTATTGCAGCCTCATTGGCTGCAACAATTACTCCGCCCCCTCCTGGATTTGAGAGTTTTTGTTCTTTACACTCTTAATACCTGAAACAAATAATACAGTGTGGTCCCGAAAAGAAATACACCCCAAATGCAAGTTAATTGCAAGGAAACCGGTACAGGTAACCTGTAGTACAGATATGGAACCCGTTATCCAGAATGCTCGGGACCTGGGTGTTTTCCGGATAATGGATCTTTCCATAACTTAGCTCTTAATGCTTTGTCTACTCAAAAATCATATAAACATTAAATAAACCCAATAGGCTGGTTTTGCTTCCAATAAGGATTAATTATATCTTTGTTGGGACCAAGTACAAGTTACTGTTTTTTTTATTACAGAGAAAAAGGAAATCATCTTTTTTTAAAATCTGGATTATTTGATTATAATGGAGTCTATGGGAGACAAACTTTTTCCGTAATTAGGATCTTTCTGGGTATCGTGTTTCCGGATAATGGATCCCATACCTGTATACTATTTTAACAACTCTTCCTCTACAATCACAACATGGCTCCAGCAGACATTGGCCCAAAGCATAAAAATCAACATCGTTATCCGACAATACGAAAATTTATGGCTGGGGAATATTCCTGCAAGTGGAAAAAAGATATTTCTTATTCCTACATTGGCAGTCTCATACCGTTCTGTCTATTTAAATCCCAAATAATACAAGTTTGCACACATGCTGGTATTACCCATATCTAGTAAGGTGTTCAGACTCCCCATAGGGAATTAAATCTGGGCAAGTTGTCACTTCGATTAAAAAACACTGAAGCGAAAGCAAAGGAAACAATGAAAAGATAGTAAGCAAGCAGCCTTAATGATACGGAGGGAGGAATATAAAAGAAATCTACACCAGTAGAGAATATAGGGGCAGATTTAAGAAAAATTCAAATGCGGGAATAATGTAGAATTCCCAGCAGTTTTGAATTCTCATTTATTAGCACATTCATGATGCACAGAAGCATTTATCAAAGTGACTAATTTGCCCTGTGGCCCTTATCCAGAGTCACAAGGTTTGTGATCAACATTTTACAGGGAAAGAAAAGCAAGTTTTTTTTGTTATATTGATGATTACATTTAATGACTTGCAGAAAAATGAAAAAAGAAGACAATAACATACATGAAGTAACAACAGATCATGCAGCGAATCTGGGTCTTCCAAGGAGGGATGCACCGCATCCAGGATTCGGTTCGGGATTCAGCCAAATGCTTCTGCTTGGCTGAACTGAATCCTAATTTGCATATGCTAATTAGTGACAGGGAGGGAAATCACAAGACTATTTGTCAAAAAACAAGGAAGAAATATGTTTTCCCCTTCCCACCCCTAATTTCTATATGTAAATTCGTATTCGGTTCGGTATTCGGCCAAATCTTTTGTGAAGGATTCGGCAGAATCCAAAATAGTGGATTCGGTGCATCCCTACTTCAAAGCATTGAGTAGCTATGCTATAGTGAACATGGGAGCTGCTCCTGACCTAACCCACTTCTTCTTAACCTGGACCAAAGTTGACTTTTCTACTCACCCACTCACGCAACCACCATTGCAAACACTATACCACCAACACCCATTAGGGAATCTGTTGCCTCAATGAAAATTGCTTAGACCTGTGCAGTGCACAGCAGGGACGCTACATCTGACACTAAAGGTCCCTATACACGAGCACATATAAGCTGCCGACAGACCAATTCCACAGCTTATTGGGCAGTGTATGGGGCCTTCAGACAGGCTTCCCCGACCAATATCTGGCCAAAAGTCGGTCAGATGTTGATCGGCAAGGTTACAAAATCCCGTCGGATCAAGGACTGCATCGGTTTGTTGATGCAGTCCTCAATCTCACTGCCCATATGCTCAACGTTATGATCCGATAGTTGGACCCTGCATGTCTGGCCACCTTAAGATTACACATACTAAACATGCTACATGTGTGAGGCTAGGGCCAGACGATGTAAAGCAATGCAGATTCTCATGCGGCTTCTCTTGCCTTTTCAACTGTGGGCGGATATCAGCGTGAAATGCAAAAGTTCCTTTTTTGGTACCGAAATCCACTGTTTCAGCCTGCGGAGAAATGCAGGTCGTGATCCGCCATCATGTGGCCCTGGCCTAAGGGCCCTTGGGCAGCAAGTGTTCACACTGACCTAATCTGAAAAATGATATGTATTTCATCCCCAGGACCCAGTTTTCTAGAAATGTCATTTAATGTGTACATCCGCACAGATTCTGGCCCATGCCTAAAGGTGGCCATAGAGGTTACAATTACGATCTTTCTCAGAAAAGAGGTTTACAGGAAAGATCGTTCATTTCAATACACACGTGTAGAGCTGAATGGTCAGATATACAGATAGAAACAATAGAATTCTACCTGTATCTGACGATTCAGCACTAACAATGGCTGATGTTTGGGTCCCTTCAAAGGCACCCAATCAAAATTTTCCATCCAGCCCGATCGACGAGCCGACCGATATCGAAGTCTTCTGCTGATATTGGTTAGCTCTTTTCCTACCATACACGCACCGAATATTGTACGAAAGTTTGTACGATATTATCTGTGTGTCTCTGGCCACCTTAAGGGTGTTTAACTCCAATCTTGCCCCAAAGCAGCACATTGTGCAACCTAAAACGACTTAGGGTGTGATTTCGACCGTCCCCCGATTTTTCCAGTGCATGGCCAAATTACCCCCCCTAGATACGTGTAACACCAGCAGGGTTAGTCTACCCTCTGCCCAGCTTAAAATTTAAAATGGAAAAAATTTGCCAGAATCACAGACCAGATAATCCTTTGGATTGCTTCTATTCAAGCACCATTGCCCCAAAGATCAGCAGCAAAAGAGATTTCATACAGGGCCAATGTCACCTGATGACTTGATTATCTAGAAAGCAATAGGACTGCGTATGGCACTTAATGGTCTTGTGTAATGCTTCTCGTTTGGCTATAGACGGTCAGGTATCTCTAAGTACATACTGTCAGTTAGATGAGCAGAAATCACCTGACACCAGATTCTATTATCTACAAAAACAGAGGGATATTTACCTCCAATCACTTTCCTTTCACTAGAGTGGAATGCACCATGAGTCACTTGGCACCCAAAACGATTGCTCTGCACACCCATTTAATGAATGGAAAATCACTAGTGGGCAATCAATCCCAACTCAGGTGCCACTTAAAGGGGTGGTTCACCTTTAAATTAACTTTTAGTATTTTATAGAGTGGCCAACTCTAAGCAACTTTCAATTGGTCGTCATTATTATTATTTTTTTTTTATAGTTCTTTATGTATTTGCCTTTTTCTTCTGACTCTTTCCAGCTTTCAAATGAGGGTCACTGACCCTATCTTAAAACAAATGGGCTATAAGACTACAAATGTATTGTTATTGCTACTTTTTATTACTCATCTTTCTATCTTTCTATTCAGGCCTCTCCTATTCATATTCCAGTCTCTTATTCAAATCAATGCATGGTTGCTATGGCAATATCACTCTACATCATACTTAAAATTAACTAAAGGTGAACAACCCCTTTAAAGAGTATTTATATATAATTTAAAAGATTGTCCATCTGGAAGTTAAATCATCAGGGGCTGCAAATCAGCCACATAACACCCCCCCCCCCCCCACAAAAAGCAGTCTTGATAAAATGTATCACCTGCAGAAATATACTCAGTGGTACAGTCTATTGCAATTCTACATGGCAAACCATAAAAAAACATTGACTGGTGAGAGCATAAAAAAAAAAAAACTATATACATGTGTAAAGCCCTCGCTATATTCAACTAGTCTTTATTTTGCCATGTTATTAAATTTTGAAACGATTTACATTTATTCCCCAGTTTATAAGAAAGAGAAAGAAAAAACAATATAAATTAATTTCTTTAAACTTTCCACTCCCAAAAACACAACCACGAGGGGAGAGGACCAGTCCACTTCTTTTTAGCAATATTGCAATCAACGGTAGCCGGTTCAATCAATTGATAAATTAATTACCGGTGAAGCACATGGGAAATGAAGTTTAAAAAATAAAAAAAGGTGTGCGCGTCATATTCCAGAAATACCGTATAGATTTCATATATATATAGGGTGATATTGTTTATGATTAAGTTTTTTCCTGCAGGTCGGGCATGAAGGAGCATTTTTAAGAGCATCCCGGAGGCACTGGCTGCAGAAGATATGGCCGCATTTAGTTGACACAATCAGGCGCCCACTCTGTACAATCTGTATGGAAAAGAATAGGACAAATTAATGGACTACATTCCCTCTGTGGTGTATACAGGAGGTTCTGCTCATTTATAGACCATGAACACACACACACACACACCTAATCTTTTGGTGTGAGTACAGGTACGAGATCCGTTATCCAGAAAGCTATCCAGAATTACAGAAAGGTCATCTCCTATAGACTCCATTTTATCCAAATAATCAAATATTTCTAAGATGATTTCCTTTTTCTCTGTAATAATAAACAGTAGCTTGTACTTGATACCAACTAAGATATAATTAATCCTTATTGGAAGCAAAACCAGCCTATTAATTTAATGCTTATATGATTTTCTAGTAGATTTAAGGCATGAAGATCCAAATTATCCAAATCCAAAATATCCAAATTTTCCATTATCTGGAAAACCTCAGGTCCCGAGCATACCTGTACTTGCTTTTCTGCTAATAGTTTTTAGAGCTAGTGCAGCCCAAGTGCTACAAGTCCAGTCATTTGCTTTTATTATTCCTTACTCTGTAGCCATATCGGGTATTGAGTTCTTTATAATAGCCTTAACATAGTTGGCTATACAGGGAGGTACATTTATCAAGGGTCGAATTTCGAATTCATGTGAGTTTTTTTTTTTTTTTTTTAAACTGCCATCAACTCGAAATTCAACCAATTGAAATTTATTAATAAAATCTAGGTTTTAAAAGTCGGATGAATCGAACAGAACGGAGCAGAGAAACCCCAAGAAATGCTAACGGCATCAGCACCTTAACCTAGAATAAGTGAACGCTCACCTCTGAATAGCAATCCATACAAATCGGACAACTCACTTTTCCCGAAGAAGATCTGAAAGAACAACAGTGTAAGGAAAAAATAGCAATAAGCAACAACTCTGCTTTTTGTAGCACGTCACAGTAAAAATAACTGCCCTGGAATCACGAGACATAGAAACAATATACCGGTAATAGAATAACATAGAAAGAGATTTTCTGTAAATTATAAACATATCCAATATTTAATTATTGTTAACGAAGCACTGTGAAAACAGTTAAGTTAGAGAATGTAGCCCATACTTTAGGTCACATAGGTTACACTGTAGCAACCAAAACATTAGACTTTGCAGATGATTACATCAATTTTTTTTTAAAAGGCCCAAGAGTTCCGGACCTTTTTGCCTATTTTTCATTTTTCTTGCAGTCGGCAGCTTTGTTTGGTGTGCTCCACTGTGTTGAGGAGAATGCCAGGGGCACCGTGCAACTACTCATGGCCAGCGGCTCTATTCCTTATAAACAGAGACTCTTATCTGCCCCCTTACCACCTGAGGTTGCCCCATGCACGTATTACATACCCTTGAGACCCTATAGAACAAGGGGCTTAATATTTTTGGGGACTGAGCTGCTGGTGTAGAAGAAGGCACAGCAGGTATAAAGTTTCCAATGGGCTTCGATACACTTTATAGGAATAATTAATAGAGACTGATCATTGCAGGCAGGTTTGATTGCAGCCATACCTGCTGGGTTTATAACTGAAATGGGGAGCTGTACACAGGAAGCAGTTGAACCTCTTCTTCTTATATATGTAAGCCTGTAGTGATGTGCGTGCCGACCAGAAACCCGCGGGTTGGGCGGGTTCAGGTCGCGAGCTCTTCTCCTGCTCTCCCTGCCCGCGACCTAGTACTGCCGGCTTCCGGCGCCAGAATTTATAGACTTCCGCCACTTTTGTGATGTCACTATGGGGCATGTCTGGCTCGGGTCTATTAAAACAGGGCAGGAGTGGGCCCGGGTGTGATTGGGGAGGGAGCGGGTTAGATCTAGACATTCTCGACCCGCACATCAATATAAGCCTGACTTATAAGACTTAAGCTGGCAGTAGACGCAAAGATCCTATCGTACTAATCGAGGATTCGAGGACGTGTGGAGAGTCCCGTCATTTTTTGTCCGGCGGAGATCGGTCGTTTGGTCTATCGGACAGGATTGATTTTGTCCCGACCGTCCCGCTGAAGCTCATTGCACTCTCATCGTAATGGCCCAAACTTTCAGATTACTCCTGATATAGCCATGCCGTTAATGGCATATCGGGGAAAGATTGGTTCTTTTGGCAATGTTGGATCTTTGATTCTATGGCCACCTTTACAAACAACAAACAGATAAAGAAAGACTGCTCCAAGGTCCCCTTTGTTCAAAGCAGCTCTTAAAGGCGAGGTGCTCAGTCACCAGCGTCCCCACTGTGATCATAGACCGGACTCAAACAACTGGACAGGACTACGGTTAAAACTTATTTATTGCCTATGATTAAGGGAGTGATTCCCGAAATGCGTTATGTGCATCTTATCCGCAGCCTGCCTCAATAAATCCTTTTAGTTGTTTAAATCCGGTATATGTGCCTAATTACAAGCAGACCAACACCGAGTAAGGGATAAATACCAGCTAGGTGGCCTGCATGTAACAGTCAGTTTTGTTTTGTAGCACAGAGTAAAAAGAACTTGCACAAAGTGTTGGATTTTGTGGGGACATATATTTGTATTTCATTCCTACTGATTTTAAGTTATAAGTGGGAGACATTCATGAGCTGCAGGAAACTTACAAAAAACTATAAATTTCACAAAGACGTAGAGAAATATAAAAATAAAATGCAAAACTTGCCACTGTGTTTTCTGTTGACTCTGGAAAGTGTGTTTTGTGCTACTTACGGAAACCCAGTGCTACTTACCTTGAACTACCATCGCCTGTTGAAGAAATATCTTTATTTGTTACGACTTGCTCTGTGTCTCTTGAGTCTTCATCATCGCTACTTAATACACAGCTGGACGTTTGTTGTGAAGTTCTGGAAACAGTCCGTCTTTGCCTGGGGGTATCTTGCAAAACAACAAATAATTAGAGCACAGAAATGCCATTACTACCCAATACAGACCATATATATTGCCAGTGACTTCAGTGCAATCCTGCAAACATATCACATTTAAAGCCACAGTGACAGGCGCATGCAATTAAAGTGGGGTCAGGAGGCAGAAAAAAATGGCAGGTGTAACATAAGAACTAAGGAGAAAATATTATTGCATTAAAAAAATCCCCCAAACGATGCTGCAATAACTTCATCATGCTATCAGTCAGTAGCTGTTAGCAAGAGCAGTAAGATCTACAAAGGCTGAGCATGTGATAAAGTTAGGTTCTTTTATTTAAAACATTTCCCTCTAACCAAACAGTCAATAGTTATTGAACAAAACAATGCGGCTTACCTTCAACAATCTTGGGTTGTGCAAATAAAAAGAAAGAAAAACAATACATTAATATTACATTGTTTTCATTCAAAAATACTGACAAGCATAATCTGCCTAATCTGATCTGTCAATGAGCAATAACATAAAAATATGCTAATACAAGTATTTAATCTATGTATGCTTGGGATAATTCTGCAATTTTGATCACTTCTTGAGATGAAAATCAGTTAAAGGGGACCCGTTACCCCAAAAAATTATTCAAAATCCTATTTTATCACATTAGTCAAGCAAAATGAACTTTAATTACACTATATAAATTATTTGAATCTTGCTTACTTCAGTCTGGGATTTCAAAATTATAACAAGCAGGCAGGAGCCATTTTGTGGACACTGTTATTAAGACAAGTTTTGTATCATCTCAGAATCTTGTTTGTGCACCAGAATGGGGGACCTGATGTCCATCCCCATGTCCTGGCTACACAATTAAATGGTAAAGAGAACGTGGGGAATGTGGGGAGAGCAGTGACATCTAGAAAGTACTGAATGGAAAGTGAATGTAATTGTCTGCCCCGCCTCTATGCCACGGGCACAGAGGAGTGGCAGACAATATTTGATTGACAGCTGAGATTTTTAAATGAGTTTACAACAGCTATGAATGCTTTAATAAAAAATAGAAATTGGATTTCATGTTTAATTTGAAAAGGACTTTTATTATACAGATTTGTGTGTCTGGGTGACAGGTCCACTTTAAACATCATAAAATTAAACCCAATAGGATTGTGTTGTCACCAAAGTTACTTAAAGGTGTAGTTCACCTTTGGATTCACTTTTAGGGGTATATTTATCAAAGAGTGAAGTTAGAGATCACCACAGTCCTCTAGATTGAAATTCCGCCACTGCCCATTCATTTCTATGGGATTTTGAAAGGCATATTTATAAAGGATAAACTTTCACGCTTTGATAAATACTCTTAAAAATCCCATAGAAATGAATAGAGAGTGGTGGAATTTCACTCTAGAGGACTGTGACGATCTGTAACTTCACGCTTTGATAAATATACCCCTTAGTATGGTGTAGAGATTGATATTCAGAGTCAATTTGCAATTGGTTTTCATTTATTATTATTATTTGTGTTTTTTCAGTTTTTTAGCTTTTTATTCAGCAGCTCTATAGTTTGCAATTCCAGCAATCTGGTTGTTAGGTTCAAAGTACCCTAGAAACCATGCATTGATTTGAATAAGAGACTGGAATATGAATAGGAGAGGGCTGAATAGAAAGATGAGTAATAAAATCCAAAAGAGCAAACAGATATTTTTTTATAATCAATTTTGAAATCTGACATGGGGCTAGACAAATTGTCAATTTCCCAATTGCCCCAAGTCATGTGACTTGTGCTCTGATAAACTTCAATCACTCTTTACTGCTGTACTGCAAGTTAGAGTGATATCACCCCTTCCTACCCCCCCCCCCAGCAGCCAAACAAAAGAACAATGGGAAGGTAACCAGATAACAGCTCCCTAACACAAGATAACAGCTGCCTGGTAGATCTAAGAACAACACTCAATAGTAAAAACCCATGTCCTACTGAGACATTCAGTTACATTCAGTGCCAGAAAGCATTTCTCTCCTAAAGTGCAGGCACAAGTCACATGACTGGGGGCAGCTGGGAAATTGACAAAATGTCTAGCCCCATGTCAGATTTCAAAATTGAATATAAAAAAATCTGTTTGCTCTTTTGAGAAATGGATTTTAGTGCAGAATTCTGCTGGAGCAGCACTATTAACTGATGTGTTTTGAAAAAAACATGTTTTCCGATGACAGGATCCCTTTAAGCTCGTGAATCTGCTTAAATAAAATTATATACCCCCCCCCCCAATAAACTTGCACATTACTTACAACCACAGAGTCATTGATGCTCAAATCATTGTTAGTCAAGTCGACAACCACTGGTTCAGCGGATTCGCAGGTAAGATCAACAACTTCTTCTCCTGCAAAAACATAAACACTATCATAACTAGGCAAAAAATACATGATATTGATTGTATTTATCGGGACATCAACTTGTAGGTAGCCAGCATCTAAGTGAACTTTCTATGGAACCGTACTTCACTGTTTGAAGGAAAAACTGTCATTGGCCAGATTAAAGCTGACAATATCGGCCCTTTAGACCGAGTTGGCATCTTCTCTGCCTGTATATGGGGGCTTCCCTCGGGTCTCCCAGATCGATATCTGGCCCAAAATCGACCAGATATCGATCAGGCAGGTTTGAATTTTCCTGTTATTGAGGGTCGCATTTGGCCCTAGGGCTGAACGATCAGATTAAACCGTTATTGCTGTGCCGTTGGTGGACACATCGGGGAAAGTTCTGCTTGTTTGGCGAGGTAGTCAAACAAGCAGATCTTATACTGTATGGCCACCTTTAGAGAAATATGCTGGATAGTTGTATAGAGGAGGTAGGGATCAGTACCGTCAAGATCAGACCTGCATTAAACACAAAACATACCACTTTCCAGTTCAATGGCCTCAGTCACTGCTGTCATTGTGGTAGTGGAAGCTGCTGCTCTTCTTCTCTTGTGCGATTTTGAGTGACCTGGCTCTGCTCCTTTACGCTTTCTTTGAGCCTGTAGTGAGAAAATGAACAGTGGGAACAACTATCGTTTTACCTCTGACCTCCCCACCAAGCACCAGTAATCAGAACAACATAACAACAAGAGATTACTTACCACTGAAGGTACACTACATGACCAAAAGTATGTGGACACCTGCCTCTCAAACATCTCATTACAAAACCAAGGGTATTGATACGGAGTTAGCCCTCCCTTTACTGCTAAAATAGTCTTTACCCAATGCACTTCTGGCAAGGCTTTGAACTGGAAGGTACAACAAGAAAAAATCTGATGGCACACAGGGCTGCAGGAAATCTTCTAATTTTTATTTCAAAGCGGAGTGCAAATGCAACGTTTCGGGGAATAAAACCCCTTTGTCAAGCATACTTTTCAG
This sequence comes from Xenopus petersii, assembly GCA_038501925.1. Lineage (NCBI taxonomy): Eukaryota > Metazoa > Chordata > Amphibia > Anura > Pipidae > Xenopus > Xenopus petersii. The sequence continues at coordinate 22,241,142 of CM076672.1, read as the reverse complement.
GCAAAGCTCCAAAGTTGTCGGATTTTTGCCCGACCCAATTTTTTCGGACTTTTTTTTAATGATAAATAAGGTCCATTCGGGCAGTTGGAGTTGATTAGATTTTTATGTTAGAGACAATTAATAAATAACACCCTTTGTGTTGGTAATGTGTATTCATGGGCAATTAGGTCATCCTGCGTGGCTACCTATAATTTAGTGCTAGATATATTACCATGTGGATAAAGTCTCCAAAAGTTGTATGCAAATAAGCATACGGTCCTTTGGGAACATATGTAAAATAAGCAGAATAAATTACTGAAATAGATCCATGAAGCAATACAAAAAAAAATTAAAAAATTAGGACTGCAAAATCAGATAAAATATAAACCGGATTGCTGATTGCAGGTGCCTCTCCATTACTAGCCAGAAATACACCATAGAGCACTTTCCTCTTGATTAAATTCTTTGTCACTAGCAAGTGCTTTGACCCATACCCAGTGCTACTGCCCTTAATTTGGCTGTAAAATTGAATGTGATTATACTGCACATCAGGTAATAAGTGTTTCTCCAGTTGACTGATTGTATCCAGTACAACGTAATGCATATGCTCGAATAACACTTGCCCCCTTTTCTAGCCTTGGGTTCACCTTGCATGTGTACCCAGTGGATGCCCTATTGTTTATATGGAGGACAGAAGCTGGGCACAGCATCAAAACAATATAAATAATGTATCTGCTCCAACGCAGTGGACACTGCACTGCTGATACAAATGCATTT